>JABTXL010004101.1:954652-971542 GCA_025134845.1 Neodon shergylaensis
ACACACACACACACACACACACACACGCTGAGGCCCACTGAAGGACAGAGGCCCAGGTCTAATTCCCTGTACTGACTTGCACACACACACACACGCTGCGGCCCACTGAAGGACAGAGCCCAGGTCTAATTCCCTGTACTCACTTACACACACACACACACATATGCTGAGGCCCACTGAAGGACAGAGCCCAGGTCTAATTCACATCTGAACTACTTCGTCTGGCAAGGTGCTACTAAATGCTGACTCTTCGGTCCACACCCACAGAAGTGCGCAGGCACCTACTGCTAAGAGTTAACTAAGCATGGGATGGGAAAGAATGAGCAGGCCCCTCCCAGCCCAGCTGATCATTTGGTAACTGCTTTACAGGACAGCATGACCCGAGCTGCAGGACTCACTTCTAACTTTGTTCTGACTCCCACAAAGGAACAGCATGTGATTCTCCCAGGAACCCAACAGCAGATCAGGCCCCAGAGACCTTGTGGTTTATCTTCTGGGAGCTTTCATCTCAGACAGAAACTTTACCCAGCCTTTCACAACCAGGCTTGACATCGTTATGTGGTATTTCAGAACCATGTGTTGTTGCTTGTGTGTGTGTGTGTGTGTGTATATATATGAAGCAGAATTATAAAGAAAGGAAAACTCATGCTTTCTTAGGAGAGAGAGTTCACCCAGGGAAGAACACCCAGGAGCCAGGCCCAAATGTGTATGAGAGAGGGAGAGAGAGAGAGGGTGAGTGGAGACCGACTGACTGAGCGAGTGAAGAATGAGCGAGCAAGTTTTGAGCACTGAACTATACCTCTAAAACACCCCCAAAATATTCCTAATAATTTTATGCCCACAAATATGATTATGTGGCAAAGCTGCTATGTGACAGGACTGTTAGGCACTGAGATGACTTCAGAAAGAAACTACATGTGGGTTTAGACCAGGATAAGGAAATAATCACAAAATAACAAAGCTTTTAGGCTGGGGTTGCGGCTCAGCTCGAGCCACAGCACTATAAAAATAACAAAATAAAACAAAATTTCTGGAATCTGATGTGTCTTGAGTTTGGGGTTAAAGAACAAGAAGGAAAATATTTCTTATACAGGACTGAAAAAGCGCCAGCCTTAAACACAAAGCTGACTTCATGACTTATGGAGTCTCCTCTCAGACACTGGGGGCTGGGGAAGTCACTCGGTCAGCAGAGTATTGGTTTAGCATCCATGAAACCCCAGTTTGCTCTGCAACACCACATAACTGGGTATAACGGTACCTGCCTGTGATCTCAACACTTGGGTGGTAGAGATAGGAGGATCAAAAGTTCAAAATCATATAGAGAAATCAAGTTGGAAGGGATCTGGAACCTTCCTCCCTGCTGGCTTTCATGGTTCCAGAAGGTATTTTACAAACTGCTTAGGGCAGTGGGTAGGAGGCACCAATAATCTCAGCTTGCTATGGATGCTGCATGCTATACAATCAAACTGCCAGGTAAAATATGTCTGACAGTACAATAACGGCATAACTGTTATGAGAATAACCAACTGTTTTGTGTTTGCATTTGAAGTCCACTCCATACACCCCAGGGGGCAAGCTACTACTGTTGTCTTGCTACACTGAGGTCTTGTGCCCTTAAATTGCTTTCTAAATATTTATTATACCTGTAAGTATGCTGCTGTCAGTCACAGTCAGAGAAGCCTGGTTTCATGGTGGAAAGACGGATACTCATAACTAGTCAGAGTTCTGAGAATAAGTGACTGTTGAGTGAGTGACAGTTACTCATCTCGAAATATCACCGTCGCCCCCTCCAAGGTTCAGGAAAACACTGTGAAATGAGAGACAGAGAAAGGTAAGGGCTGGAAGATGGGAAGGAGTGTTGCACAAAGCCGTCTTCTAGACACAGTGTGGCATTGACATTCGTGAACTCAGCAGCTGTAGTTATCAACAGAAGATTGGTTCCTTCAACATCTTGTCATGACTAAGGGGAGGAAGATAGATCGCATGGCCCCCTGCTGCTCACTAAGGAGTGATTAGCATAGGATGGTGGAGGAGGAAGAACCATCTTCTTCAGTGGTGTAGTCACTGGTCAGCTGCCCATGCTGCACTAAACAATCCCCATGCCCATGCTCACATAAACAACACTAAGTAAATTCAGTGAGACACACAAAATTTCTTTTCTCACCATGAGGTTAAAAGGTTGTGATAAGAGGGGTCAGGGTAGGAAGAAGAGGGCAGGAGACGGTACTAGGGGTGAGTATGATCAAAATATATTGTAAGAATTATTAAATTATTCAAAAGGTTAACACATTAAAACAAGTCCCAGGTCATTTTCAGCGACATAATGAGCCTGAGATCAAAGCCACCTTGGTTTACATTAAACCTTGTTCCTGTCACCACCTGCCCCTCAAAACTGATAATTTTAAGACATCAACCATAGAGCATTGAACCACTGGAGAGGCCCTAGTGAGCATGGACTCTCTGAATGCACAAGTCACATGACTGTGAAATCTCCTCCATAGAACTTAGCACTGTTGCTCAGTTAGTAACATTCATAAGAGTGAAATGACAAAATATAAACAAATAGGGGACACATTTGTAAGACATGTATGTGACATAGAATCCCATCAAATCTGTAAGAAAATGTCAGACTGTTTATCAAGGGAAATGGGCACCTCACACAAAATGGTACCAGGAGAGCCAATAATATCATGCAAAGGTGTTGGTTTACACTAGTAATGAGCAAAATTAAACACACACAGACACTGCACCAACAAACTGAGCACACTGTCGGTACCATGGTCACTTCAGAGCCACCCGATCCTTCTCCTTCTGCAGAATTTCACCCTTGCTCACATACAAAGAATCTATTTCTTGATTACTACCAAGCAGGAGGCCCAAGGGAGCAAAGAAAGTGAACTTTGGAGTTTCTGGAGCTCTGGGAGAATAAATGCGTTCATTCACATGGGTGCTGGCTGTAGGACAAACTGGTAAGCAGTGACTGTCCTTTGCAAAGATTCTGTCCAGGCACCAGGATCTGTCACATGTCCCTGGACTTTTAACTATGTCTGCCAGCCTGCTTAGGCATTTAGATCCATTTTAGTTGTGTAAGCCATGACTGAAAGAAAACTGTTCACTATTGCAACACCACAACAAAACAAAACAACAGACTGAAGAACAGTGTCTAGAGCTAGTGGGCTGGCTCCAAGGATAAAGGTCTTGTCTCCAAGCCTATGCACCTGAATTCAGTCCCCTGGTCCCATACAGTAGAGAGAGAAAACCAGCTCCCAAACACTGGCCTCTAATCGTCACATACAGGCACACACATGTGAACAACACACACATGCCTGTACATGTGCATACATGCATACCTGCACACACATGAGCACCAGCACATAAACACACAAAGGACACTCACCTATTTGACAAGGCATTTGGATCTTGTAGGCATTTATAAGAAACGAGAACCAGGATGCTACAACAGATTCGTTACTAAAGCAAGGCTGCCAGCTCTCTGATAAGCCTGTGTGTGGTCGGCAAGGCTTCGACACGGCCACATATATTCATACTTTGCTCATGCTTCCTCTCATCTCAGCTTTAAAGTTACAGCTATGTTTTATTGCTTGATTTGTAGCAGCCTTCCACCTAAAATCTGCAAAGCAGATTATAAAGCCATGTGAGGCGAAGAACATGGCTTCTGCTTTCAGGAAAAGGAGATTCAGCAAAACACGTAAATATCTCAACAGCCCATCCTTAGATAAATATGAGGGAAATATCTCCTCCATCAGACAAGTACTGATCCTGCACCATGGTGTTTGATTGTTTTGTTTGTTTGTTTAGAGTTTAGAGGAGGTTTTATGTTTTGTTTTGTTGTTTTGTTTTGTTTTGTTTTGTTTTGAAACAGGGTCTCACTACGTAACACAGTCTGAACTCAAACTCTTGATCCTTCTGACCCAACATTCCTTTGGTTCCTTTCATTGTCCTAGAGCCTTTAAGTGGGTTTTCCTACACGCCAAACTACGTTTGTACGATCCAATCACTTAGCCGAGATAAGCATTTCCTTCCTGTGCAGGCTGTACTAGAGCAGAGCATGCTATAAACCAGGGATTACCTTGTTTTCTGCACACTACAAAATTTAGCAATGCTGTGACAATATCGTAGAACTAGAGGAAGAAACAGAGTGCTTGTGGCTTATGGTGGAAAACGTGGACTTTTGAGGGTGCTATCTTCTAATTCTTTCTCAATCACTCAGTAGTGTGACTTTGGGCAAATAGTTAAACTTGCGGAATCTCAATATTCTAATACAAGGTCCCTAAAGGAGGTACCATAAGGCAACAGTTGAGCATAAGGCATATACTCAATAAATGATCACAGCTGTGCTGGTATTTTTAAACAGTATTAAAATGTTTATTAAAATAGATACTCTTAGCCGGGCGGTGGTGGCGCACGCCTTTAATCCCAGCACTCGGGAGGCAGAGGCAGGTGGATCTCTGTGAGTTCGAGACCAGCCTGGTCTACAAGAGCTAGTTCCAGGACAGGCTCCAAAACCACAGAGAAACCCTGTCTCGAAAAAACAAAAAAAAATAAAAATAAAAATAAAATAAAATAGATACTCTTAGGTGATATAGAAAGAAGACACATTCTTCTATAAGACAAACATTGATCCTGACCTCCTTCCTGTTTGACTTTTTTTTTTTTGAGCTAGAGTCTGGCAATGTAGCCCAGGCTTATCCCATAATCTTGATCCTCCTGCTTCAGTCTCCTGAGAGCTATGCACACAGACATACCACCACACTTGGCAGACCGTGCTTTTCTTATTCCTGCCCCAGTTTTAAAATGAAGAGACACTGTCTGTGGTGGCTTCAATGAGAATGGTCCTCATGGTCTCGCATATTTGAGTGTCTGGTTCCCAGGTGGTGAACGATTAAGGATTAGAAGGTGTGACCTTGTCTCAAAAGTCCACAGCAGGCCCTGTCTCTCTCTCTGACTCTCTCTGTTTCTCCCCCTCCCTTTCCCTCTGCTTCTCTCTCTGTCTCACCTGCGGGAACCAGAAAAAAGCTCTTAGTCACTGCTTTATCACCATGCCTGCTCTCTCTGACTCTCTCTGGGTCTGTCTGTTTCTCCCTCTCCCTCTCCCTCTGCTTCTCTCTCTGTGTCTCACCTGCGGGAACCAGAAGAAAGCTCTCAGCTTTGTCACCATGCCTGCCTGCCACCATGCATGATGGTCATGGGCCAGTCCCCTGAAACTGTAAGCAAACCCCCGAATAAATGAAACACATGCTTGCTTTTATAAAATGCACCAGCCATGGTGTCTCTTCACAGCAACAGGACAGTAACTGAGACACTGCCGTGAGGCGTTTGTAAGGAACTGTAAAGTATAAGCAGCTGTTTCCACCTAGGTTCTGGGGATCCGACTCAGCAGATCCTCATTCAAGCACCCTAAACCACCAAGTCATCTCCCTAATCCCAACTTTTGCATTTAATAAAACAAGTCAACACACTGTATTTGACTATGTTGTTGCCAGCTGCTACTAAAGCAGGAGCAGTTGTTCTGAACAGCAGTGGAACCTCAGTTCTTAAGAACTCTCAGTATGTTTGCAGTTGGTTGATTTTGCAGAAAGAGTAGCAATGAGTGTAGAGGCTGCAACTCTAATGCACTTGTATTACCAAGGAAAGAACTGAGCTGGTTGGGAAAGGCTCCAGACAGCCCCACAGTCTCTACAATGAAAGAAAAAAGGGGATGGAATTAAGAGACATAATTTTAAAATATATAAGGAGGACGCAGTCACAGACTCACAAGTTGAGTTTGGCGCTGGTGGGCACATTGTCTGAAAAACACAAATGTCAATCCTTCTGTCAATCAAATACATCTAAAATCTACTATTAGTCCAGCAAGCTCCGGCTCCTGTCGTCTGCCCCACCCTTCATGTCTTCCCTCCGCATCAGAACTCCATGCTTGTGCTTACTTCTTGCAGAAAAGCTAATAATTAAGTAGATAGACACAAAGTTGAAAGAAAGAAATCAAAACCAGTCTTTCCTACTAGAAAAGAGGGGAAATCATGTTTACTTAACACATTTGAATGAGTCAGAATCCATGAAAGTGATCATGTATAATGCATGCCAACTCTACATAGACATACATGCATGCAGATCCATGCACACACCCGCTTCCGTCACCCTCCTCTGGCTCGCCAGATAAGCTCCTGACTAGAGGAAAGTTGGCCTGATCCACTGCGTTCCTCCTGGTGTGGACCCTCATGACCACTGTGATCACTGAACCGCATTCTCCTTCAAATGCATTACATGAAAACCTCGCGGCCAAAACTGTCAATAAGTAGAAAATATCAAACAGCAATATATGGAAGAGAGGCAGGAAACTCACCATCAGATGGGATTTTAAGCTGATAATGCTATTATTACAAACTAACTAATTAAGCCCTGGAATCTGTTCCATGAAAACAGACACATCTTGATTTTTAAATTAAAACAAAACAAAGCAAAAAAAAAAAACCACCTTCAATCTGTTTACATATAAAACATGACAGAGGCGAAAGTAAAAAGAATAAGCCACTCTGACATGCACCCAAGAAACTGCCCCAGGCGTCTGATGATAGCAACTCTTGTGCCTGCGTTTGCCATACCTGAACCCCACTCTGCCAGGCTGCGTGTCAACAAAGAAGGCAAAACAGAAACAGGGACACGTTAGCAGAATCAAACACAGCACAACTGTATGGAGAATTACAAAATCAACTGAAAAGTTTTAGTATCAATGAAGATGGATCAGTAGCTGAGCAGTTCAGTTCCATTAACAAGCTAGGCAGCTCTTAGCTGAAAGTGGGCACCGCAAGACACAGGCTCCATTTGTTCAAACGCTTTGCCCTTCTTAGATTTCAGAGCAGGCTGTAAGCGGCCCTCATTGGCTAGGCCAATTGTTTAATATCCCATTAGAGCACAGAGATTAAGGGAGCAAGGACACGACTTTAAGTGACATCAACTCGGTGCTTGTTGAGGCACCTGCTGTCGCATAAACAGTAACCATCGTCAGAGAGAAGTGTTTTCTCTATTGTTCTCGGTTATTCCCCTCAAATGGTGAATAACAAAACTAGGATTTAACATTAGGCACAAAGCATTCATTAGGAAGCTGTATTATTTGGTAGGTTCCTGAACTTTTCAAACTCTAGCAAAGCAGTGCCTGCTGCAGCTTCACTACCAGCAAAAGTGGCCAAGGAGGGACAAATACCCAAGACCCCAGGACTCACTTCTCTTCTGCGACACAGCCTGCAAGCAGGCGGTCACAATGTCGCAGTTCTTCTGAACTTTATGCAGAAGTCTGTCTTTCTGCTTCAGCTGCCGGAGTAGCTTCGCCGACTGGATCCCAATCCTGTACTTCAGCTCGCGAAGGATTGTCCTCAGCTCACTAGAGTCTATCGGGAAAGAAAGAGAGAGATAAGCCCCCAGTGTGATACTAGCCAAAAGTTATCTATGTAGAAAAATGCATTTAAACCCACTCCTTCTTGCTCTTCGTCTAAGACAACTTGTACATATTCAGCCAAGGCATCCCAGTCCAGTGAGGCACCCATTCATCTCCCACTGTACTCATGAGACAAATTCTCTCAGATAGATGCCATCCTAGACACCGCATGTAACACGTAAGCAAAGACTCCTACTTTTACAGTAACCAGCTCCAGGTACACATCTACCTTCCAATGTTTGACAAACTAACAACTATTGAGCTTCATGCCGACCTAAAACACCGCCTACTCGAGAGACTAAGGCAGGAGGATCCTGAGTTCAAAACCAGACAGCGCAACTAAGATCCAGTCTCAAGAACTCAAGGGCTTTGGAGACAGCAATGCAAACTCACCTAGCCAAGCACCCACATAAAAATGCAGTCATGGTGGCACACTGGGCTCTACACGCACACATGTATGTACACACAAAAACAGACAAAAGGTAAAAGACGTCTCAGTGGTAGAGGTCTTGCCTAACACGTGCGAGGTTCCAGTTGTTCAAAACCCAAGACCACAAAAAATAGAAACCAGCTACAAACAACTTTACCAATAGTCAGTTAAAAGCAAATAATGCCTTCACATTTTGTGATGTAGATGAATGTGGTTGTGCTAGTTTTAAGTCTATGGTTTTCTAATAACCTTCTCAGTAAATTTCATTTTAGAACCTCGGTAATTTTCCATCATGGTAGAAAATGTATTTCCTCTAAAAGGATCAAATAACTCTACACCGTGGGCTGGAGAGATGACTCAGCAATTAAGATCACTGACTGACTGACTGACTCTTCCAAAGGACCAGGTTCAAATCCTAGCACACACCCGGGTTAACAACTGCCTGTAGGTCCAGGCCCAGGTCCAGGGGATCTGACACCTCCTCCTGACCTTGGCAGGCACTGCGCACAGATGGTGCACAGACGCATAGGCAAAGCACCCAAACATATAAAATAAATCTTAAAAAAGTAAAATAACTAAGAACCTTAATAATAATAATAATTATTAATAACAATTCTGCATTCTTAAAACTAATGCTCACAACAAAATGAGATAATATGAAAACCCTACCTAATTTTTGGTGTTTCTTAAGGTATCTACGACTCTTCATTTCTCTGTATTATTTACTACTTATGGGAACATGTTCCGATCCCCATGTAGAAATGTCTCCTACAGTAATATCTAGAGTTAAATGAACATAATACAGGCAGAACTGTCTCCGTGTCAACTCCTGTTTCTCACTAAGAAACAAAGGAAACTGGTCAGCTGGAAAACTGACCAATTTCCTCTCTAAGGAATTTTATCCTTATATGATAAATGGGTTTATAATGAAAATAATCTCTAACCTTCCCTGAGCACTTAACACACATTAACGTAGGCCCAAAGCCTTACAGCTAGCTAGAAACAGTAGCAGCATGTCAACTAGGGAATCTGACTCCAAAGTTCAGACCTTCACCACACACAACCCGGTTTCCTTCAGAAGCCATCTTGTTACCGCCCCCTAAACCACAGACCCACACACGCTAGCTAGGAAGGTGCTATGTTGACACATCAGTGAAACGGACAACAGTGAGAGAAGAAAATTACCGCTCAGGTTATCAGCGTTGTGTGAAACTCAGTGAGCACAGCACCTAGACTTGCGTCGGAACAGCTGGGTTCTGAGGCTAAAAACAATCAGACCCAACGAGCATCATTTCAGGGAACAACTGCAGGGATCTCCCGGCTGTCTAACCGGTGCTCTAGGGATGTTTATCAACAGAGACAGTATGTCACTATGTGGCGTCTTCTTCGACCAACGCAGTCAACTGCATGGAAAGAAAGGGTACGCGGGCAACTGGGTGAGCAATGGGATGAAAACTGGGGAGAAATGGACTCCTCCAGGTCCCGTGAGTGATTAGTAGAGTGCTGCCGCCACTGGCAAACTGCCCACCTCTCCTGCAAACTTTGGCTCGCCAGTTTCCCTCTACCAAAAGGAAATGAGCAGTCACCAAAGTTTCCTGGTAGTGAAATGTGAACAGCTCTCTCAAACAAGGAAAGGAAATCAAATCAAAATTTTCAGAACGGATTCTGTTGGAGTCTGAACTATTGCCCCGTAGCAAGAGTTTGGGCACAGACGCACTTCTTACCACAGCTGGATAATCATATAAAATAAAATGACCCAAGAAAATAAAAATAAAAATAAAATGACCCAACTCCAGTCAAAGTACCATAGTCAGCTGCAGGGGGAAACTTGACCAGGAAGCCAGAAAAGGAAGCTGAAGACTGTTTACAGAGGTAGGAGAAAGCAGATACATTTATTGTTCTTCTAGGGTTTTTGTTGTTGTTGTTGTTTTGTTTTGTTTTGTTGTTTTGTTTTGTTTTCTGGAACCAGCTAGACTGGACATTGTCAGTGCATGAGCACTGTATGTATAATTCGCTTTATCCCTCCCAGGGTCAGTTAGCACAAAGATGATACTTGCAAGAAACGTGAGGGTGGCTTGCCCTCTGCTCCCACACCTTACGTCTTGTAAATATGCACAAAGGCAACTGCAGCTTGTACTGATGCCTGGAACACAAGCTATCATTATAGAGGATAAATAATCATCATCTAACCAGAACGTGAGCCTCGGAGTTTGATAACAAAAGACATATCAAATTAGGCTCAGCTCCGAGGAAACCAAGGTCATTTCTCAGCTCTCCAGGCTGGCGGAAGGTTGCAGCAGTTAAATGTACTCAATCCTTTCCAGAGACCCAGATTAAACCTGCAGCGAAACTGCATTATCGAATTATTCTGCCTCTCTAGTTAAACCCTTTCCAAGTGGGTGGCTAGGAAAGGGACGGGGTGGAAAGTCCTGGAATCAGCTATTTCCCTCCTCCCAGCGCCCTCTAGATAACTTCTTGTGCACAAGGAAGAAACTCCAAACCAATCCTAACAGCTGTCCAGGTGAAGTTAGTGTCTAGACCGCCTTGGGCCTTGGGCACCTGAGGGGCTGAGGGAGGTGGGGAGCCACACCTGCAGAGGGGGTTGGAAATAGACGCAGTGAAAGTGTGACTGTAAGTCCCCAGGAGTCACACTCTCCGGGTGTGCGACAGGGCGCCAGCGTCCAGGTGGGTAACTGGCGCAGGTGGGCAGGGGCGCAAATGGCGCAGGTGGACAGGTGGCGCAACTGGCACAGGTGGACTAGGGGCGCAAATGGCGCGGGTGGACAGGTGGCGCAGGAGGGCAGGTTGGCTGGAGGGGCAAACAGCGCAAAGTAGACAGGTAACTTAGGAAGAAAGGAGAGCCGGTGGCGCAGGTGGGCAAGTGGCACAGATGGGCAGGAGTCCCCGCGCCGCCGCTCACCTTTCTGCCGCAGGTACTGCATCTGGAGCCGCAGGCTCGGCCGCTCCCGCAGCTCCTGCAGCACTCGGGAGTCGCCCACGCCGCGACCTCCCAGGAATACGTCGGAACCCGAGGTCTCGGTGGAACTATCCAGGCTGTCGCTGCGCGGGGGACGACCCCGGGACGCACGGTCCCCGCCGGCTGCCACCTCATCCTCCTCGGTGCAGCTGTAGAGCTCAATGAGCAGCCCGCTCACTAGGGACGCCGTGCGGCTCGTGCGGCCGTGGGGCTGCGGCTCCTCGTCGCCCTCGGCTGCCGAGTGCTCCGCCGCCGCCTCAGCTTGCAGCAGCGGCTCCTGCGTCCCGCCCGCGGGAAGGACCTCCATCGCTCGCACCGCCGCGCCGGCCGCCAGTTCCGGGAGGGCGCGGCCACGCTGGCTGCAGAGTGCCCGGCAGGGGTCTAAACGCCAACCGCTGGGCGGAGCCGGAGTTCCGGCTTCTAATCCTCCGGCGCTGCGCCCAGGTCCTCCCGCCTTCCCACCTGACCCGAGCGTCCTGCAGGCTGCACAAAAACCTTTCTAAAAGTCTGACCATTTGGCATGGTGTACTAGAGTTTTAATGACGCTGGGAATCTTTTCCGTCTATTACAAGACCTGGATTAAGATCAACTGAATTTCAAGACACAGAATGAGGGTTTAATAAACCTTCCTGTGTTGACCGAGCTAATAAAACTCGCCAGTGCAGGTTTTGATGGTAAAATCAAATTTATGAGAGATTTATCTTTTTCTTTAAAAGGGGGGGGGGGGCTGAGAGATGGCTCAGAGGTAAAGAGCACTGACTGTTCTTCCAGAGGTCCTGAGTTCAGTTCCCAGCAACCACATGGTGGCTCACAACCATCTATGACGAGATCTGGTGCCCTTTTCTGGCTTTTTGAGAAAAAGAAAAAGAATTATTGTGGATTGTGTATACGCTCATTCCATGACATGCATGTGGAGTCAGACGCCAACCTTATGTAGTCGGTTCTCTCCTTCCGACTTTAAGCAGGTTCTGGGGATCATACAGGGGTTGCCAGGCTTGTTTGACAAGTGCTTTTGCCTGGTGAGCCTTCTCGCCAGTCCTAGAGACTTACCTGCACACTAGACTTCACAAGAGTTTTGATACCATCACGGTAGATACCTTTGTGAATTTAGTCAGACTGGTCGTCACTTTAACCATGTGGTGTCCTCGTTTTTCGGTGAGGGGGCTGGAGCAACGAGACTGGATGATTTGCCACAAAGTTACCTTAAACTTGTATTAGTGTCTGCCTCTTTCGGCATAAATACTCCGTCTGCCGCTGTAATCTTCCGCCAGCTTCTGCCGGGCTTCTGGTGAACAGCGGCAGGCTTCCTGTTTGTTCACACTTCTTACCCTTTGGGGCGCAGCCTGACCCTGTGAATACAAACCTGCTGTCCTTGACCGCTACCACCAAAAATAATTGGAAACTGGAGCAAACATGGGTTATAAAAGCACAAGTTTAATAACGTTTTACACCCTAAAGCATACAGAATTTAAACTTGTACTGGAGGGGCTGAGAGATGGGTCAGTGGGTAAGAGCCCTGGCTGCTCTTTCAGAGGACAGGGGTTCAGTTCCCAGCACCCACAAGGCGGATCACCCACAAGGGGATCTGACGCCCTCCTCAGACCTCCACTGGTTCTGCATGTGCTGCACAGGACACACACTCAGGCATGCTCACATAAAGTATTTTTAAAACCTCATACTGAAAACATTGTGTGATTTTATAACTTCTGCCACCACTTAGTGATTAAATTGAAATGGGATCGGGGTGGTAAAAGCTTGTAATCTCAGCAATGGGAGACCCAAGTAGGGCAGTTCAAAGCTAGCCTGAGCTACATAACAAGATTCTGTGTTTAATTTTTTTTTAATTTTTTAAATAAATAAAAATAAAAAGTATGGCAAGATGGCTCAGCAAGTAACAAAACATTAGTCAACAACCTGTGTTTGATCCCTGGCGCCCACAGGGTACAAGTAAAAACCAGATCCTAAAATGTTGCCCTCTGACCCCCACATGTGCACCATGACACACATGCACACACACACACACACACACACACAAATGTCGACCTTTTCATAAACTAAAAAGAAAGAGATAAATAAATTGCTACCTCATTGAAGCTTTTAAAGAATATTTTCTCCCTATTGCCTGTGGCGTGAGTGAATGAATCCAAGAGTCCTTCTTCATCAACCAAACTTTGTGGCACACAAGACTTTCCCAAGGGGCAAATACCATGATTGTTTCTCTAGCCTCAGTCAACCTCCCCTGGGTTTCTCTCTGCCTCCGCTAGGAAGACTTCTCAACAGTATTCTCTTTTAGAGCATGTCCTCCAGGAACTGTGGCAGAGACATTCAAAGGGAGCTGAGGAAGGTGGAGAAAGAGAACGAGGAAACCGCCGCTTGTTAACACTGACATTTCTAAAGTAATAAAACTCCAAAATCATTCCCCATCGTTAGCAAGTTTCTGGAGAAGGGAAGACTGGCAAACTGGAAATGAAGGAAAGCTGACTCAAGCTGTGTGTATGTATTAGGGAGTTACAAAGTCTTCCCAAGACAGCATCTGTTTGAGTGGGTTTTCCCTGACCTCCCGTGTGAACTCACCCCCTCCAGCAATGCTTCTTTTTCAACAACTTCATTTGTTTTGAAAGGCTGGGTGCATGTGCCACTGTGCACATGAGGAGTCAACTGTCTCCTACTGCAGGGTGCTGGGCGTTGAGCTGGGATGGCAAGCTTGGCGGAAGTGCTTTTTCCTGCTGAGCTTCCCTTTGGTTCTGTTTCTTGTCCTTTTTTTTCTTCCCTGTGTTTCTTCCCAGCTTCCTACTCACCATATAATCTCCCCATTGATTTCGTTATCCAATTCCTGTGACTAAAACTTCTAAGGACAAGAAATTTTGTCAGTATTGTTCATCAAAATATGCCCATCACCAGGCCCTGATATAGTATAACTAATTAATACTTTCTGAATTAATTAACTGGATAAAAATGAAAATGGGGGAAATAACCAGTTTCTACTTTCATAAGGAAAGTGAGTTCTATTCAATAGAAACTGGGAAGTAATGTTGCCAGATACGGTGGTGTGGATGAGAATGGCCCCCATAGGCTTATATACCTGAATGTTTAATCCCTAGATGGGGGAACAGTTAGAAATGACTAGGAGGTGTGACCTTGTTGGAGGATTTATGTCACTGTGGGCGGAGCTTGATGTTTCAAAACCGACGCCATTCCCAGTTAGCTCTCTGCACATGTGGTCTCGACATGTAAGCTCTCAGCTACTCCTCCAGCTCCCCACCATGACGGCCATAGATAGACTCACCCTCTGAAACCGTGAGCCAATAAGTTGCCTAGTCATGGTTTCTTGTCACTGCAACAGCAAGGTAACTAAGACAGAAGCGTCTCCTTTAACCTCCATTATGGCTGCCAGGTAACTGGGAGGCCTGGAAATGGCCCCAAAGCTCTAAAGCTACTGAGTGGGGTGTCAGAGACACAGTGATCTGGGCAAATGGCTTCATAGATCAAACACTTGCTGTACACACAGTAGGACCCACAGAAAAATGATGGTAGCAGTTCCTGTCATCACAGATTTAGCAGACAGAGGCTGGAGGATCCCAGGACTCACTAGTCAGCTACCCTTAGCCAATCAGTAGGATCCAGATTCAGTGAGAGACCCTATCTCAAAAAATAAGGTTGAGAGCAAAGGGGGAAGACATCTTACACCAACCTATCTTCCACAGGCACACACATGCATACGCTGCACACACGAAGACATGCACACAAAATAACGTCACCGACCTAACAAGACCTGATTTTCAAACTGACTGCCCTGAAGACTAATGGCTAAAAATAAATTTACTAAAATTAATCATGCTGCTAGTAATAATCACTTTTTACATTCAGAAATTTGTTTCAATATTAAAATAATTTAGCCAAGACAGAGACAACTGGGATCCAAGGTCCAATACTGAACTGTAATTACTGAAGTATTTATTTCCTGGTTTAATTTGCTAGAATGCAATTTATGTAAAAAAAAAATCTTGTGTACAAGCTGTATATAGTGACCATTTAAATTGTCTCCGAACTCTAACAAGGTCTTACTAATGTGTAGCATGAATTCTAATTGGTATTAACAATAAAATCTCAGAGTCAGCTATCAGTTAAAGCTGAGGGATCAGAGAAACATAATGTCCAGCCATGAAAGAGTTCTTAACCTGTACCAATGCTCAGACCTAAGAGTGATCCTATCCTCAGACTGCATCCTCAGACCGCATCCTCAGACTGCATCCTCAGACCTCATCCTCAGACTGCATCCTCAGACTGCATCCTCAGATCTCATCCTCAGACCGCTTCCTCAGACTGCATCCTCAGACCTCATCCTCAGACTGTATCCTCAGACTGCATCCTCAGACTGCATTGAGCTCCTGTCTCTTCCTGCCTTATATTCTGTTCTCCACCCAGCCATGTCAACTCCTGTCTCCCCCTCCCTAGTGCTGGGATTAAAGATATATTTTCCCAAGTGCTGCGATCACCTTTGTGTGTGTTCTGTTTCTCTTTTAGACTCGATCAGGTTTGTGTAGCCCAGGATGGCCTTGCACTGAGATCTGTCTGTACCCCGAGTCCTGAGATTAAAGGTGTATGCCTCCACTGCCTGGCCTCTAGTGGCTTAGCTCTGCCCTCTGACCTTCAGGCAAGCTTTATTTGTTAAAACACAAAATATCACTACACTAATAGCCTTTGGATATTCATCCTGCTGGTTGGCTTTTTGTCAGCTTGATACAAGTTAAAGTCACCTGGGAAGAGGAAAGTCCAGCTAAGGAATTGCCTCCACCCGATTGGCCTGTGGGCTTGTCTGTGGAGCATTTCCTTGATTGCTAACTAAGGAACAAAGGGCCCAGCCCACTGTGAGTGTAGCCATCCCTAGGCAGGTGGGCCTGGGCTGTGGAGGAAAAAAAAAAACAAAAGTAGCCAAGCAAGCCAGAGGGGTCAAAGTAGGAAGCAGAATTCTTTTGATCTCTGCTTCAGTTCCTGCCTCTGGGCTCCTGCTTTGAGCTCTGGCCCTGGATTTCCTGCTGATACACTATCCTATGTAAGATGAGATAAGCGCTTTCTGCTCCAGACTTCTTTAGAGCAGTTAGAAAAGCTGACACCACAGCCATCAGTTACCTGAGCAAAGCTCTCAGCGTTTCGGTAAACTGTTTTAGCAAGCGCGGATACACATATGAGGACTGCGTTGGTAATGATGAAAGCTATGATTCTATTTGGGATTGGTGTTTTCTAATATCAGGCAGTGAGCATCTTATTGTCCTTCAAGGATTCCTCCTGGGCCAAGTCAGAAGAGAAACACAAAACAGCATTGCTCACCAGTTTGTCCTTGTGGGGACTCAGTTTCGCCCTTTAATTCTGCTGTCTAACAATGTAATCATGTGCTCAGAACACCATACACTCTGTGTTTTCAGTTAGTTACTGAGCGTGAGGAAGATTCTTATTTCTCAATCCCAAAAGATGGGATGGATGGTGACAAGAGTGTTTAGTGCTTCTGAAAACCATCAAACTGACACGGATTTCAAGAAACACAAGACAGGCCTCTTCTTTGCAGAACTGGGGCTTCAGCCAGAGTGTCAGACTCACTCCAAGACAGAGGAGGCCACTGTGGAGTCCAGAGACCTGCCAGGAAAGGACTTATAACCTCCCCTCTCCACACTCCAAACCCCAAGAACCCTGAGGTGACAGGCTAACAGATCCCACCCACGCCTCCCAAACAGCAGCTCACAGAGACTTCTGAAGCCAGCGAGATCTGAGAACACCATCTTTCAACTCAAGGCAGCCATGCCAGAAAGTCACTCTGTAAATCTGGACCACTGTCCATCTGGGCCAGAGAAGCTTCAACACAATGTAGAGACTCATGAATGGTCAAAATGGACAAAACCACAAGTCCTTGGTCCTAAATGGGGCATCTATATCACACCACACACACACAAACACACACACACATACACACAAACACACACACTCTATACATAGAGACATACACACACATACTGACATACATTCACACATACACATTCT
>JABTXL010004101.1:971552-994150 GCA_025134845.1 Neodon shergylaensis
TACAGACATACATACACTCATACACACACTCTTCACAGACATACACACACATACACACACATACAAACACACACATACACATACAGACATGCATACACTCACACACACACTCTACATACAGACGTACACACACACACACACACATACACACTCTGCCGAGGCTCAGGAAACAGCACAGAAGAGGGGAAGGACAGAATGCAAAAGCCAGAGATTGGGGAGGAGTGTTGTGAGACGCTGTCTTCCAGACATCACTATGGCATCCATGGGCCCACAGTGGCAGTAGATTGTTGTAGAATATTATTTTAAGATGTGTTATATTCATTTATGCTGTGGAACATTTGTTTAATAATGCAAAGATGGGTTGCATTCTTTTATGTTGCATTTGTTTAACTCTGTGAAGCTGTGATTCTTTGCCTGCCTAAAACACCTGATGATCTAATAATGATCTGAATGGCCAATTGCAAGGCAGGAGAAAGGATAGGCGGGGCTGGCAGGTAGAGAGGGGTAAATAGGAGAAATCTGGGGGGGATGGATGGAGGGAGAGAGAGAGAGAGAGGGAGAGAGGGAGAGAGAGAGAGAACGATGAAGGAGCAATAGAACAAGGCGAGGAGGATGCCAGGGGCCAGTCACCCAGCCACACCACCAGTCACAGAATAAGAATGAATGTAAGACACACAGAAATAAGAAAAAGGAAAACGCCCAGAGGCAAGAAGTAGATGGGATAATTTAAGAAAAGTTGGCTAGAAACAAGCCAAGCTAAGGCCCAGCATTTATAAGAAAGAATAACTTTCCGTGTGAGTTATTTGGGAGCTGAGCGGCAGACCCCGCGAAGAGTAAAAATGACAACAGCAGTAGTGATCAGCAGGGGGCACTAATTGTGCTTAGTGAGTTGGGGGAGAGAAAAGATGTGTTGATCAGGATACATTCTATGTGTGTGTATGAAATTGTCGTGGAATAAAAATACTTTAAAATTTATAGATTTGTTTAGTTGATTTTCGTTTGCTTTGTTTTTAAGGTCTTGGTATGTAAACCAACCTGGCCTCGAACTCACAAAGATCAGCCTGCTTCTGCCTCCTGAGGGCTAAAGGTCAAGGTGAGTTCATTTTTTCTGCCACGTACAACACTATTGCGGTGTTCTTTACCTACTCTCAGAATCGTGAGGGAGATTTGGTCTCATTGCGGCGTGCCTGGAGGCCGGGAGGCTGGTCGGGTTCTACTAACAGCAATATCATCTCGTTCTCTGTCCTCCTGGTGACATTAAAGTCTTCCAGTTTTGCTATTGCACACACGTTGCTGTGGATGTTTTTTATTTTGCCTCCTTACGGACATATGTAAGACGTTCTGATGGGAGGGTGAGTTAGCAACTGTCCGGGTAGATGAGTCTCACTGCAGCCATGTTTCTTCCCCTTAAGGGAAGTCATGTTGTGGATCACAGGAATCTGGCACATTCCCTTCTTGGCATGTCCTGGATTGCTCCGCAGCGAGGATCTGCCCCTTTGCATTCCACAGCAGTGCATGAAGACAGTCATTCTCCTGCAATGCAAACTGGACTTTACATTTTTACCAACATGAAGAATCTAAAACGGCCTTCTTTTAATTTTAACGTGCACTTCCTTGAAGACCTCTGAGTTCCAATTTGGCCGTGAGATTGCTTGTCTATTGGAACCTGTGAGACTGTGAGAAGGTGCCGCTTTATAGGGCATGCTTCAAGACCCTGAACATGGCCAGTGGTGGGAGTAGTGTCCGCCCACATCTAACGAACAAACATTGAATCTTGATCTGTCCAATGACATCACACCAGAAAAAGAACCAACCTCGCTAGGGCAACTCTCAGGGAAAGCATCAGGCTGGGCTTGCCATCTTGACTGCACTGCCAAGGCCTGGGTCCGAGCTGGACTGGCTAGTTGGTAGAGTACAATTTTCAAGGTTTCTGCGTTGTGCCACATTAGGTAGGTTTTCAAGGTCAAGCAACGATATAATTTAGATAGATAGGTCATCTTCAAACACTTCATAGAGCTACAGAATATGGCATTTAAGATGTTTCAATAACCTAAGTTTTTTTTTTATGACAATGAGACATGTCTGCTCCTGGCAGCACCAATCTATTCTAAAGAAGATAATGGGTATTGAAATTCCACATGGAGTTTAGTTTCTCTGTGGCAAAACTAAGCCACTGGGCAAGAAAATGCCCCTACCTCGACTGCTGACATGCTGTCCTAATTAGACAAGCAGGACACAAATCTCCTGCTTCACAGAAAAGTTTGTCAGATATGCTAGAGCTGTAGGCTGAAGATGGACGCCCCAACGTTGCAGAGGAACTTTGGGTGACTGTCCAGGCAGCCAGCTGTTTCTGTCATTACTCACACGTTTTGGAAGTTGCTTGCTTGTACTTCCTGCTTACTCAGTTCATATTATTTACTTCTTGGCTCTCTGAGGGCGTTGAAGACTAGATAGCTACAGTTATAGTTTACCAGACGCAGAAAGCAAGTTATGATAGAAAGTAAATTAGGTATAAGACTTTGGACTCACTAAGATAGGATAGATATGAAATATTTTCTCTGAATTTGTCAAATGCTAATGGACTGGACATTGCTGATGTACTTATTGCCTATTTGTATTATATATAGTCATTGTACTTATTGTATATAGTTTTCTTATATTATTTATTGCCTGTTTATATTGTATATAGTCATTGTACTTATTGTACATAGTTTTCTTATATTATTTATTGCCTGTTTATATTGTATATAGTCATTGTACTTATTGTATATGGTTTTCTTATATTAGTTATAGCCTTCTTTTTTTTAGACTAAAAGGGGAAATGTAGTGGCATTTCAATTTTATTTTAATAAATAAAGACTGTCTGAAGATCTGAGAGTAAAACAGTCCCTCTGGTTAGCCTTATAGACCAGGTTTGGTAACACATACCTTTAATCCCAGTAACCACACTAGTTGCCATAGTAACTGGGATGTGTATGCCTTTAATCACAGTAGTGGACGCCTTTAATCCCAGCCCTAGAGAGGATTATAAAATGGGAGGAAACAGCTCTCAATACACAGTCTCCTTCTGAGATTCCTGGAAGCAAGATTGCCATTTCAGACTGAGGTCAAGGTAAGAGCCAGTGGTTGGCTCTTTTGCTTTTTGGAACTTCGGGTTGAACCCCAATTTCTCTCTCTGAGTTTTTATTAATCATGCTTCATTTAATCGTGCTTAACCCACTCCCTCCATTCCATCACACCCCCCCATAGCTTTCCGCAGGAAAAAGCCTGAACTCTTCGGAGTTTCCCACAGTGGTAATGGTGAACTGCAACCTTAAAGACAACATTAGATTGATTCTTTGACCAAGTGAAAAGTACTCTTTGATAATGTCACCTCTATCTGACTTCACATTCTGACCGACCCCAAAACTAAAGGCGACCTCCTCTGATAAAGAGGAAGTCTGAGCTCTTCACCTTGTGGTGTCTGACCTTGGACCAACATGTATGTCCAGTGTAGCTACAACGCCTCCAAGTAGACTAAGTGATCTTTCAGCCTTCAAGAGGACAGTCCAAGACCACCCACCGAGAGTCTAACCGATCTGCACTTTGACTTGGAAATCAGAAGGCTGTACCACAGCAGACAGCAGACACCTGAGCAAAGGGAAGCAGTACAGCTTTTGACAGCAGAGAAGATTCCTCAGCAGCAGAATGGGGGTGATTGAGGAATGTTTACCTGTAAGTATGCAGGTTATATTCCCAGAGGCCAACCCATCACCTTCCCTCAGCAGCATGTGCCTCTCTTTAGGAAGAAGATGGAGTGGGAAATCGGGCTACAGCCCGTGGGAAAGAAAGGGGCTCAGACTTGGAAGCAGAAGCAAGATCCACCTGCCTAGGTGGTGAGGGGGGAGTGGGCGGGGCTTATCTCTTAAAGAGACAGGACAGATCATTACAAAACTGATAAAAAAGAAAGAGTTTATTTACATTTTTCCCCAGGACTAGAGAGAGAGAGAAAATGCCTCAGTTCTATCTTCTGCTTGCAGCAGTTTTGCCATGTATAGAAAAAATGAGAAGGTTGGGGAAATGGCTCAGTTGGCAAAGTATTCGCCAGGCAAATATGAGGAACAGAGTTACATCCAGGACCCCATTAGGATAAACAATGGTGGAGTAGCTTGTGATGGTAATCTCAAGAATGGAGAGGTGGAGACAGGGGCATCCCTGGTCAGTTTGATCTAATCCCCAAGTTCAAGGCCAGGGAGAGACCACCATCTCAAGAATAAAGACGAAGACAGGCATCATAGGTTGATCTCTGGACTTACATGAATGGGCATACATATTCTCCACATGTGTGCACTGCACACACACGTACATATACACACCGAATAAAATAAGTTCATACTACACAAATGAGACAAAAAGCCCATGCTGCGAGGCACAGATGCCCTGATCCTTTGGGGCAGAATGATCATGTGACCTCTCTTCTGCCCTGCTTACTCTCTTGGAAGTTTATCTTTTCCTAATTAGATATATAGATACAGGTTAGATATAAATATAGAAGACATAGATATTTTCCTGTCCTGGGCTCTTCCAAAGTTGTGTCTCGTCAATTCTCTGTTTTGAAAAAAGAAGAACCTGGAACCCCTTCAGAGTGTCCTCTGGACCCTGATATCGTCCAACATTAGCCATGTCCAGTGTCTTCAGAGACTCACTTTGTGCTTTTCTTGAAAGGGCACTGCGAACTCTGTGAAATTCCAAGAGTGATTAACTCCTAGGGTCTGAAGTCAGCTGACCACAGCTTGGTCGGCCACGTTAAGTCCTCCATGGGACTGTGGGACTCTAGGGAAACTTGACAGGTTTGTCACTTCAGGTGTGGGAAACACTTTGCCTAAGCTCTTTTAGCAATAATTTGGGGCACAATAGGAACCTGGTGGGTCTACTAATGGCTCCGTCTATTGAAAACCTAGGGGACAGAAGTGGGTGGGAGTGGCAGATTATTTAAATTTAGACTTGAAGAAAGTAGGCACAGAGATCCACCTACCTCTGTTGCTGGAGTGCTGGAATTAAAGCTGTGTACCACTATGCCTGGCTTGAAAGCATCATTTTTAATGACGGGAAGCTTGAAACAACTTAAAGGCCTAGCACAAACTGATCAGATATTTAATATTCAGTGGCTTAAACTTATTGTTAGGACTGGAAATGTAGCTCAGTGCTAGAGTGTTGCAGTGAATTCAAGGCCAGCCTAGTCTACATAACAAGTTCCAGGACAGCCAGGGCTATGTAGACATTATCTCCAAAACAAACAACAAAAAGTGTAATATAATTTAATAATAGAAAAGACAACTTGCTACAAACAACCGTAATTAGATGGCTACAAGTAGAGGGTAAGGATCACTAAGTACACTGTCACAGAAAGGCTGCAGACGGCTAAAGAAGGGTAGCATTCAGCAGCAGACTAACTGTAATGTCCCTCGGAGTCAGATATCCCCAAGCCCACTGACCCTACATCCATCGAGGTCCCATTGGTTTTCCACTCTGACATCACCTACTTTAAAGCTCCATGGCACATGGAATGTCTCATCTAAGAACATCAGGCAAGAGTGATAAAGAAATGGGGTGTATACCTAGAGTAGGCTACTGTTTCGTCTTTATGCAGAAAGAAAGACGAATTTCCAGAGCATGTATGAACCCTGAGGATATTACTGCGGTGAAGTCTGTCAGTCACAGAATACAAACAGCATGACCCCACGCACGGAAGTACTATCTAAAATGATCGAACCTGTGTACGTGGAATATATAAGCATCTGTAAGTGTGGGTACACACTTCCGAAGGAGACCCAGGAAGGGTAATATGGGATGACGGAAGAATGGGATGCAGGCAAAAACCATGACTTGTCAAAGAGGATATGAAGCTAATTGCTTTTCTAATTTCAGCTCTGTCACCATGCATAAATATTCATAAAGGCGATTGATATTGAGGGTGCGAACCCTAACTCCAAAATGGCCATTCTAATGGTACAGAAGGTCACAAAGCTGTACAGAGTCAGGGACTGAACCATGTGACATCTTTTTGTGTGTGTGAGATCGTTATCATAAAGTAAATTTTTAAATTAAAAAATAAAACAAAATAGTCAAACTTCAAGAAGCAGCCAATAGGAAGGTGGTTGCCAAGGGTAGATAGGAGAGAAAAGCAAGAGTCAGTGTTAGGTGAATGTGAGCTACAGTTGTGCAAGATGGACAGGCCTGGAGACCTGCACACTGTGCCCACAGTGAACAACAGACACGGAACCCTGACAGTTTGATAAGGGGACAAAGATGCCCTGCTAAATGTTCTCACCCCACGCAAAAGAGGTAGAATTATCAGAGGATGAAGTTTAATATCTCGATAATGGTTTTAGTATTGCAAATACGTGCATTTGTCCAAACAAATCAAGTCGTGCACACTAAATACCCCAGGGTTCTCTGTATATCTATTTATCTATTTCTGTATATCTATATATACCTCAATAAGACTGTAATATATACACAGTTATATGCATATATATATATGCCCAAATTAAAATGATATGATCCATTAAGGAAAAAAATTTATAAGTCAAACTTGCCAAATAGTGGATGAAAATGAAGATTCTCAGGAAGCCTGGGATGAATCATATAGGTCAGTGATGTAATTGCTAACATTCCTTATGATAATTTAAGCAGGGCAACAGGAGAGGGCCTCGGGTAGATTAAACAAGACCTTGGAAGTGTGAAAAACCTTCATGGAGGAGGCTGGAGAGACAGCTCAGTGGTTAAGAGCATGGGCTGTTCTTCCAGGGGACCTGGGTTCAGTTCCCAGCACCCACATGGCAGCTCACACCTGTCTGTAACTCCAATTCCAGGGCATCTGACACCCTCACACAGACATACACGCAGGCAAAACACCAGTGCACATAAAATAAAACAAAAATAAATTAATTTAAAAAAAACTTATGGAAACCCACTACTTTATAACTTAATTACAAAACATATGCTTTGAACAAAGGTACCCCGCATGGGTGGACAATCCTTCTCTCAGAAGACACAGTTCTTAAATTAAAATCACAGTGCCAAGTTTTAGGCTCTTTCTGTGAATTATTGGTCAGGGAGGCCCCAGAAACCCCCAAAGCAACATGGTTATTGACATTGCTTTTGTTTGCCTCCCATAACTAAATGGTAAGATCCTGTTGCTGAAGGCACATATTGTACACAGACACAGAGAGATCAAAGCAGAACCGACCCGAAAATGTCCTCCCTATTAGCCAGCTTTCGCGGTGCTGCAAGGTGCTATGGGTAGGGAAACTCACCAATAGCTTCACCCAGTGGTGAACCTGAATACCACAATACCAACCCACCAGGCAGAAGGTGGCTCACAACCATTTATAATGAGATCTGGTGCCCTCTTCTATCTGATGCTCTCTTCTGTCGTGGTGGCATACATGCAGATAGAGCACTCATATGCATAAATAAATAAATATTCTAAAAAAAATATGTAGCAAGGCTGTTGCAATCACCTAACTGTTGCCTGAGGTCATGAACGACTATAATCATCTCCACGGTCCTTTCTGTTGGGTCCAGATGGCCTCCTCAAGTAGAGGTATGCTGGGGCCACAGCTTGTCTGTCTGTCATGCCACAGCTTTTCTGTTTGTCTGTCATGCCACAGCTTGTCTGTCTTGCTAAATCTTCCCAGAGAAATAACTGTTGATACTTTCATTTTCCCTGATTTCTTCCTACTCCTTACTTCATTAATTTCTGTTATTAACCTTTTAAAATGATTTCCTCTAATTATGTGTATGTATGTGTCTATATAGCTCTGTGTGAGTACATACATGTGTATGTGGGTACCTGAAGAGATGAGGCCGGCAGCCCTGGAGCTGGCGTTATGGGCAGTTTGTGAACCCAGCTTGGATGCTAGGAACCCAAGGTCCTAGCAGGTCTCATCGTCTCTCCAGTCTGACATCTGGCTTCTAAGCAAACTGTGTTGAAGAAATACTTTATGTTTTTGAATCTGCATGACTGAAAGTATATATGGATAACCCAGCTGAACCTCACTGAGATCTCCGTGATTTCCGTGATTTCCGGTGATCGTGTCTGAGCAGCACTGGCCCCAGAGAGCGCTTTTTATCATGGCTGACCCTGTAACTGCTGAAAACTCTGACAGGAGTTACAGTCAAATCTGTGTGCTCAAAGTCATATTGCTAAAACCGGGGATGAGGCATGGCAGACAGAGGCCAAGTGGACTCACCCGGGAGTCATCTGCTAGCTTGGAGCCCCTTGTAATTGGTAAGCATGTTTCTCTTGCTGCTTTTCCCCCTTTGTCTTCCAATGTTTTTTACTGTGATGCATCTACTTATGGATCCTTAATCAGTTAATTAATTAGCCAGGCTGGCTGTAAACTATCAGAGTAGCTGAAAGTGACCTTAAATTTCACGTCCTCCTCCATCCGCCTCCTAAGTGCTGGGATTATAGTTGAATTGCATGTGTGAGATACCAGGCCCTGTTTATACAGTCCTTAGGATTGACATGAGTAGAGCTTCTTGCATGCTAGCAGGTAAACCCGAAGAACTATGTCCCCACCCCCATCTGAGGATATGCTTGGACATTTCTTTCTTTCCCTTCCTTCTGGTCTGGCTGCCTCTGAGACCACAATGCTGAAAGGCAGGTGGAGAATGAATATTCATGGTACCAGCCTAGAAAGCTAACATTAAGCCTTTTACAGTGAAGCAGGTGGTTAGCTGGAAATTTTTCTTAAAGCTCTCCCCCTGCCCCCGAGCCCAGGTTAGCCTCAAATGTGTGACCCTCTGACAGGAGATGACATCTCTGTTAGTGCCCCCCTTGCGCTCTTCTTGAGAAAAGCCTCCTGAAGGCTCTGCTGGAGCATCCATATTCTTCTCCCCAGTCCCTCACTAACACCTGCCAGAGGTCCCAAGTCACTTCTTTCCTGCTGTCAGGGTCTCCTTGCTTACAGGCCTGCACTGGCTGTCTCTTCTCTGTGTGAACCTGCTTCTCTCCCACCCAGAGCCTAACCTAATTGTTCACAGCAGGAGGGTTACTTTGGCTGGGTCAGTCCTTCCTGCTTAGGGGTGTGGCTACGAGGTCATTAAAAGTTCAAGTGAAGAATGGGCGTGGCGGTTCACCCAGAAGTCCCAGCACTCCGTAAGGCTGAAACAGCTAAGTGACCGGTTTAGGGCTACAGAACAAGACCCTGTCTCTCAGGGGTGGTGGGAGGGGGTGTAAGTGAAGAAGGTTTACATTCCAGATGTTTTAGGGGAAATAGTGTTTATCCTATAAGGAAATTTTCATGGGAATTCGTCATTTAAAAGTTGGACTTTATCCACTTTTTCCTAAAGTCTTATTAAAAAAAAAATCAAAAGGGGGTCTGGAGAGATGGCTCAGAGGTTAAGAGCATTGCCTCCTCTTCCAGAGGTCCTGAGTTCAATTCCCAACAACCACATGATGGCTCACCACCATCTGTAATGGGGTCTGGTGCCCTCTTCTGGCCTGCAGGCACACACACAGACAGAATATTGTATACATAATAAATAAATAAATATTAGACAATTAAGGAAGAATTAATCGAAATAAGAACACGTTTAAAAGTATTAAGTCTAGCTGCCTGAGGAGACTTCTCAGGGGCCAAGAGCACAGGTCCCTCTTGCAGAGGATCCGGTTCAGTTCCCAAGGACCCGCATGGTGCCTCGTGACCTCCAGTCCCAGGGATCAGATGCCCTCTTTTGATTTCCCCAAGAACTGGGCAAGCACAGTAGCATACATGCAGGCAAACACTAATACACATACATCTTATTTATTTATTTATTTATTTATTTATTTATTTATTTATTTTAGTTTTTCAAGACAGGGTTTCTCTGTAGCTTTGGAGCCTGCCCTGGCACTAGCTCTTGTAGACCAGGCTGGCCTCGAACTCACAGAGATCCGCCTGCCTCTGCCTCCCGAGTGCTGGGATTAAAGGCGTGCGCCACCACCGCCCGGCACATACATCTTTTTTAAAAACACATAAAGGTATTATGTCCAGTACCTAACCGAATGGCAAATGACAGTGTACATTATGTTCTGCAGAAAGCATTATACTACTTTGTTATACTGTGTACTAATCTCACAGGAAGCTCTAATAGCAATTTAACTTACTAGCCAACCGGAAATATATATCTGAGGCCTTATTCAACAAAGCAAAAGATTTGTTGCAATTGATAGATAGTGCACAGTCTAAAAGCTTCCAGGAAGACTTGCAGAAACTCTTCAAAGAGGCCTGGCTAGGATGACTCAGCATACAAAGCCACCTGCAGCCAAGCCTAAGAACCTGAGTTCAGTCCCCTGGACCCACTCACTAAAAGGCAAGAACTGACCTTCACACAAATGCCGCAGAATGCACACAAGCGCACAAAATACACCAAAATAAATGCGTATTAGGATGTAATTAACTTTTAAAACATCCACCGAGAACTATTTAGTGTAAAATTGTTAAGATATTCCTAAATTGTTTGAAACTACACGCCAGCTAAGCTAAGTAGAATAACAGCTGAGCCGAATGAGAACTTTCATCTCGAAAGGTGAGAAGTCAAAGGACGCAGGCAGAGCTGTCATTAACCCCAGGAATTAGTCCGGACTTTGGCCATCAGCTGATCTGTGTACACAGCAGTCGCGCTCCTTCCCTCTGGAGAGCGGACGAGCCGACTGCCCCCTGATTTCGTACCCAGTTCCCTGCCGTCCCGCCCCCAGCAGCAGAAACAGGAGCGGCCCGGTCTCCGCGCGGTCCTAGCTCTGTCCAGCCGCCCAGCGCCGGGCTCTCCGCGGCTCCCCAGACCCCGCCCCCGGCCGCCCGTCACGTGACGACGCGCCCCACCCCCTGCCCCCGGCTCACGTGATCTCGCCTAGGGAGAGCAAGCCTGACCCGGCCCGCCTGCGCGCACTCGGTGTCTGTCGGTCGCTCTCGGTCCCCGCGGAGCGCGGCAGCCATGCGGCTCGTGTCCGCAGCCTGGCCCCGGCCGGGCGGCTCTTCCGCGATGCTGCTGCTGCTGCTGTCGCTGCTGGGCTCCTGCCTGGGGCTCGTCGGGGCGGCTCGCAGGCCCAACGTGCTGCTGCTGCTCACCGACGACCAAGACGCGGAGCTCGGCGGCATGGTAACGCCTCTCCACGCCCTTCCCCCACTCCCCCGTATCCCCTTTGCTGGGTGCCTTGGCCGTGGGTGGGTGTGCGCAGCCGATCCGGACCCTCCGTGAGCTCGGACGGACCGAAGGACTCGGATTCCTCTCCTGGGCTCACCCGCACGCACGCTCCATGCACACGCTGCCTCTAGTCCGGACTTTCCTGCTGCAGTGACCACTCACCGCTCAGGACAAACCTGTGGAGGCCAGAGATGGATCTGGGAGATCCGAGGCCTCGTCAGCCCCCTTCACGAGGGACGTCGGCATTTGTGCTTCTGTGATGACTATAAGTGATGATAGGAGCCAGAGTGCTTGGCGGGCCGTGGAACTGTTGAGAGTGTGTTTTGCTTAAGAAGCATCAAGAAAAAAAATCGGCCTAATTGAACACCTGACTGAGGCTTTTCTGTCAGGGCTCCACTTTATAGCTAATGGGTGTTGTCACGCGACTTCATTTCCTTCCCGGAGTCACTTCTGCACTTTCGAGGTTCTGGAATTTGACCTTAGGGAACATCCACACCAAACATACCCCCCCCCCATTCCAGGGTCTTGCCCAAGGCTCTGAAGTAGGAAGTGGATTAAGAGGAAACCTCCAGCCGGCTCTGTGAGTTCGAGACCAGCCTGGTCTACAAGAGCTAGTGCCAGGACAGGCTCCAAAACCACAGAGAAACCCTGTCTCGAAAAACCAAAAAAAAAAAAAAAAAAAAAAAAAGAAACCTCCACTGTTCTTCCGTCCTGGGTCAGCAGGGCTCTCATTTAAAGAAAAAAAAAAGTCTTTTCCCTTCTCTCTTAAGTTCCCCTTTGGCTCTCAGCTGGTAGCCAGAGGGTCCTGCCCTTTCCTCTGTGGCAATAACCCTAGGCTCAGTGCCCTTCAAGTTGCTGGTCCTAGCCGGTCTGTGAGTTGTGAAATCAGTTTAGAGAGTGGCTGCCAACATTTTGGCTTTCCGTGTGTCACATGTGATAATGGTAAGCAGAGCCATAGATTTCGGGACCGTGAAGTAATGTGTGCCTTATATTCCGTGGACCTTCTCTGCTACGTGGTGTTTAAGATGTCAGCCTGGCCACTCAGTCCCACGTAGATCCCATCTCGCTGCTTTGTAGTTTCCACTGAGCCACGAGGATGCTGAATCTCTTCTCCTCAGTTTTGGGGATGGAGCCCAAAGCCTCATGCATGCTGAGCCAGTGCTCTCGGTTTGAGCTAACCCCCATTTCCTGAACCGAAAGTCTCGATTTAATTTCACTCTTAGATTTTAGGTTTTGCTATCTATCACTCCAGCTGTTTCACAGCCTCCTGCTCCCAGAGCTTTCTTCTCTTAATTCCTTTTTCTTTGCTTGTTTGGTTTTTGGGTTTTTTGTTTTGTTTTGTTTTTTTGAGACAGGCTCTCACTACCTGGCGCTGGCTAACCTTGAACTCACAGAGATCTGGCTTCTGCTTCAGTGCTGGGATTTCAAAGCTTTAAAAGAAAACTACTGTTGAAAACCAAATTCTCTGCGTAGCTATCAGTTCAGTGAGCTTCTCTTAGCGCAGCCGTTGGCCGTGTGTAGTCGAGGTAATCGAGGTATTATTTGCCCTCTCTAACTTTGTTTCTCCCAGCAGATTCTGTATTTAGGGGTGGGGATGTGCACATACCACTGTGGCCTGAACATGGAGGTTAGAGGACAAGTTGGAGGAGTCACCTTGCTCATTCTCCCTGTGGGTCTTGGGAATTGAACTCGAGTTCTCAGGCTTGGCAGCACATCTCCTTGTACTCCATAAGTCATCTCGCTGGCCCTAGCTTCTTTTTGTTTTGTTTTGATTCACAAGACAGGGTTTCTCTGTAGCTTTAGAGCCTGTCCTAAAACTCACTCTATAGACCTGGGTGGCCTCGAACTCACAGAAATCAGCCTGCCTCTGCCTCCTGAGTGCTGGGATTAAAGTCATAGACTGGCCTGAGAAACCATAACAGATAGAGGGGACAAGATGAACATGCAGCCTCTAGCTCTTGGGCTGTCAACAACCGAGTCCAGTTCCCTGAGTCCTGCGATGGTGTTTTTATTTGTTTCAACGCTGTAGCCCCTAGGCACTTGAGAGAATTCTGACTTTTCTCGAAGCCCCTTTCAGAGTCGTGACACTGAGTGTCAGTTAGGGTAACAAGGTGGCAAGCCGAGGCAGGAATGGTGTTCGAGAACCTCCTTGGTACCAGGCAAGGTGTGAGGTGTCTTATATTTGTGTTTTTAACACCACAGAAGCTTGGAAGGACAGCAGTCTTATTTGCTCTGCTAGAACACTGTGGTAGCCCTGCCTTGGCACATGTCATCTGGTACTCACACCCACGGAGGCACTTTGCACTGTGTCTGAGTCTTCAGTGGCATTCTGGAATGTTGTCAGTGGGGAGGTCACCCTTATTCCTTAATTTACGTGTAAAACTTTATGTAAAGTGTCTTTACCATAGAGAGAAATTGTGTTTCAGTTTTTGTAATAGTTGGCAACGTAAGCAGTTGGGACCCCCCACACACACACAGCACACCCACGCTGACTCAGGCCACAGTTTGATATCATAACGTTTTTATTTATTGTGAATTTTTTTCTCTTATTTTTTTTTTCAAGACAATCCATGCCCTACTTAAGGACACTATTGCTGTGATGAAACACTGTGACAATAAACAGATTGGAGAGGATAGGGTTTGTTTGACTTACGTACCCATAGACATAGTCCATAAAGGGAAGCCAAGGTAGGAACTCAAACAGGGAGGAGAAAGCTGGCGCAGAGACCCTGGAGAGGTGCAGCTTACTGGCTTGCTGCCCATGGCTTGCTCAGTCTGCTTTCTTCTAGAACCCAGGACCACCAGCCCAGGGATGGCACCACCCACAATGGCTGGGCCCTCCCCCATCGGTCACTAATTAGGAAAATGTTCTATATACAGCCCGATCTTATGGAGGCATTTTCTTAGCTGAAGTTCTCTCCTTTCAGATGACTAGTTTGTGTTAAGCTGACCACGCTGTCCAGCATAGTACAGGAGGACTTGTTAGCTGTGAGGCTGAGGGTGTACCTGAATTCCTGATCCTCCTGCTTCTACCTCCCAAGACTTGGGATTACAGGCTGCACCGTGTTTTTTTTTAAAAAAAAATGTGTATGGGTGCTTTGCTCATCTGTGTGTATGTGTGTACAGCCGTGTATGTGTCCTGGTACCTGCGGAGGCCAGGAAAGGCATCAGATGTGCTGAGACAAGACTCAGAGATGGTTGTGAGCTGCCGTGTGGGTGCTGGGAATCAGACCTGGGTCCTTTGGAAGTGCAGTCAGTGCACTTTTCTGCTGCGCCATCTCTCTGGCCCCTGTCTTTATCCATCTTATGTGTGGTAAGAGCATCTTTCACATCTAATATTTCATAGCATTTGTTCCGTGTATTATTCGAGGATCTCTGCTTTTATGAATTTTCCCAGGGTATGGTGTCTGCAAAAGCACGGGCTGTTTCTTAAATCCTTCACTCTAGGAAAGGGGGTGCTTGGTGAGGAGCCATGCGGAAGTGTAGGGAAAGACTAAATATGACCTGCCTTACCTAAAGCAAGATGACTTCCATTGTTCAAAGGAAAGTCAGCCATTGGATTATCAAGTCATCTGAGGACGTTCAGAGTACTGTGCAGGATCAGGAGGGTCAGTGGCGCCTTCCATGTTTCTGAAAGGGAGTTTGCACCTCTGCTCATGAGAGTAAGTGTGGCTGTTTCTTAATACCGTCACATGGCTTCCACCTGACCAGCCACTGTCACTTCGGATTAGCACGGACACATACATTCAGTACCGCGCGATTCTTGCTCGGGACCTATTCAGCCATGCGAAGATTATTAACGTAAACATTTGAGTTGAAATTCCTATGAAGCCCTGTGCTGTCTGTCACCTTGTGTTCCCCTTCTGTCCTGAGCTGTTTCTTCCACATTGGCTCCTTCCCGTTTTCTCTGTTGGGATATTTGCCTGCTTCAGCCTGTAAGCTCCTCCTCTTCGGCCCATGAATGACCTTAGCCCTGCCTGCCCGCTGTAGGGACCTCAGCAAGGTTGCCTTCTTTAAGGGCCCTCCCAGTTGCTCTTCTGAAGTAGCCCCTGCCTCCTGCCCGCCAGCTGTGCCACTTGGACCTGCTGTGTTCCCTTTGTAGCACCTGCTACTACCTGAGATCACCTTCAGTTGTCCGCATCCTAGAACAGTACAGTGAGGTCAGGACCTTGTTACCTGCCTTTGCCTCAATCAGTGTGTGGCACATAAAGTATTTAACAAGTGTGTTAGCATCACACCTTATATCCTCCTGGAAAACAAATAGTGTCTAGTAGTTTTGCATGTGTACAGACTGTTTGATAACTGAATTCTCTCTCAGTCCCGGGTCTTCCTCTAGGTCAGCGGTTCTCAACCCCTGTGCCCCTTCACTAAGTTCCTCATGTTGAGGTGACCTCCAGCCATAAAATTATTTTTGTTGCTAATTCATAACTGTAATTTGCTACTGTTAGGAATCGTAAATATCTGCTATACAGGATATCTGCTATACAGGATATCTGCTATGCGACCCCCAAAGGGGTCTCAACCCACAGGTTGAGATCTCCTCATGGCATCGTCAAAGCTTGACTTGAACGAGTTGAAATTGTCCTTTGGAGACTGCAGGGCTTATAGATCAGTGGGGAAAGTAACACGTTGTTGAAAGCGAGTCTTTTGTTAGCCTAGGTGTGTGTTTGGAAGCTCCATCTTCAAGGAAATACTGTGCCAGATGGACGTAAGGTTGTATTTAGTCTGTTCTTGGGGTTCAGAGAATTCAGAATCGCATGGACCCCCTCTAGATCCTCATTGTCTGTGGCAGTTTTTGCTGTCTAGAAAGTGAACAGGATCATTGTACCTTTCTTCATAGTTAAATAACTGCTTTCAAACTCCTGTCCTCTGGGATGAAGTTAACTTTTCCCTGTACTTAGTTCAAAATTGTAGATTTTGAACAAAAGATGAAAAGCAAGAATATAATCAGAGTGATAGGACTGGATTTGTAGCTCAGTGGGAGAGCGCTTGCCTGGGTGCACCAGGCCCTGGGTTCAATCCCTAGCCCTGAAGGAATGGTGTTCAGGATTGACTGGGGGTGTGTGCTACTGAGGGGGCTCAGCAGGACCCTCAGTCAGAGTCCGTCATTACCCGCGGAAGCTTGGAAGCAGTCTGCGAGCCTTGGGATCTTGTCTGGTTTCCAGACATTTCAACACTCCATCTAAGTGTTATCTTCCCCAAGAGTGATGTGCAGGTTTCCTTTCAGATCATTTCATGCCTTGGGGTTATCAGCAATAATAAGAGGGCACTGTGATTTTATTACCTGCAGTCAGCGTGGATGGAGCAGCGCTATGAGCTGTGAACTTCACTTCCTGCTTGCACAGGGTTCATCTGATTGTAACCAAACCTGTTTGGTTCTGCTTCATCTACAAAACCATTGCTCTTTTGCTTTCTGTCAGAGCTGACCAAATAAATGACTAAGATAAAGCAAAAGGGGCTGGAGAGATGGCTGAAAAGTTAAGAGCACTTGTTGCTCTTGCAGAGGAGACCAGGATTTGGTTCCCAGCACCCACACAGCCACTAACAACTGCCTGTATGTCCATTTCCAGAGGATCCAGTGTCCCCTTCTGGCCTCTGCAGGCACTGCATTAGTGTGCATGGTGCCCAGACATACACAGGCAGGCAAAACATCCATACACATGAAATACATCTAAGATGTAACCAAACACAAGTGCCGTTTGTATGTTTTATTTTATCAAGCATTGTTTAACAAGGAATTGTTTCCCTTGTAGACACCGCTGAAGAAAACCAAGGCCCTCATTGGAGAGAAGGGGATGACTTTCTCTAGCGCTGTAAGTTTAGAAGTCAAAGTCGTGTTGTTAGCTTTCCTATCACATTCTGGGAAGAAACGCTCAGACTGGGATTCTAGTGTGGTTTATGTGAAAGGATTTTTGTTTGTGTTTTTCAGCAAAATGTTTAGCCTGAGGGGTTTTATTAATTCTTTTCATTGAAATGATAAATTAATTGCTGGTTTTTGTTTTGGGGTTGTTGTTGATTTTGAGATAGGGTCTGACTATGTAACTCTGGCTGCCCTGGAACTCACTCTGTAGACCAGGCTGGTCTTGAACTCACAGAGATCCGCCTCTCAAATGCTGGGATTAAAGGCATGCACCAGTGCACCCAACTAATTGCTGGTATTCTAGCCTGTCACATAACTAGGGTATTTTATTGAGGTCCTTGCTGTTTGAGGGTTGAAACTAGGTTGTACAAACCAAGAACATTTACGCTATGTAAATTGTTACGGAGTAAAAGTTCCATGAGCTCTGCTAGCTGACTTGAAAACACACATACAACATGTATGGAATCAGAGACCCAAAATCTAACCATTCATATTCAAGAACCTTACAGAAAACTCCTAAGTGGTGGTGTGGTAGCTTCCTACCAAGAAATCCACCGAGCAGCGGCACAGTGTCGTGCTTGGGTTTAAGCATAGACTCTGAGCCAGATTGCCCAATTTGAATAGTTACTATTTATTTATTTGCCTGCGTTTTGGTTTTTTGTTTCCCCGTTTTAAATGAAGTCTGTACATCTGCCTCAGGGTTACCATGGTTACATGGATTGGCACATGTGACGCACATGCCAGTGTAGGGCCACAGTAAGTTCTACATGATTTGGGGTGTGTTGTCCACAGGAGTAATTGAGGAGGAGAAGGGGAGATGTTCATCGCAGTAGCTGTGTGAGGGCAACCTTACTAGAAATGAGTATTCCAGACAAGTAGCATATCTCACACTTAAGATGAAGGACTCGGCATAATCGGGGATAAGACTTTGGTCATTCAGGGTTCTGGATATCCTTGCTATCTTCAGAAGTACATAAAACTATGGGAAAATGACAAAATTATTTCCATTCTTTTGGATTTTTTTTTTACACCGGGAAAACTCGTCCTATATAACAACTTAAAAATAGAACCCAGGGTGGTGGCGCGTGACTTTAATCCCAGCGCTCAGGAGGCGAGATTGGCAGATCTCTGTGAGTTTGAGTTCCAGCCCAGGTTACATAGTGAGACTTTTTCAGGGGGAAAAAAATGGAACAAAAAAGTTCCATTCCTAATAATAGCAGCAGAAAATTCACTCCAGGAAGAGCAAGTGGTAGCCATAAATGGTTAAGATTTATACAAACAACCCAGACACGGTGGCATAGACCTTTAATCCCAGCACGCAGGAAGCAGGGTTAGGCAGATTTTTGTGTGTTTGCGGCCAGCCTGATCTACATAGTCCCAAGACAGCCAAAGCTACATAGTGAGACCCTGTCTTTGGGGAATGTTTGATAATGTTGCTAGGCGCATTGTTTTCTATGTGAAGACACTATTATAAAATATAGTTCTGATTAAAGTCAAAACTTTTCTTAGATCCAGTTAAGTGATTTGAAATATTATCTAGAATGATTAGAATGAAGATTGGGTAAGAACCGTCACGATGGTGTGTCGTTTGGTATTGGGATTGGTCAAGGCTGTTGTATCATGCCCAACCACTGGCTTACACATCTGGCCCCAAGGTGGGGTTGGTTTGTTTCAGTACCAGAGATCAGCCCCATAAAGGAAGGAATGCCTGAGCCAGTGCTGAAATGAAATGTGAAAATTCAGTAATAATGCCATTCTGGCCATAAAAGGTCACAGGGCAGAAAGGGAAATGTTGCAGTTTCTTGTCTGCTACTGCAGTAGAATACAACAACCGAAAGCAGCGTGGGGGCAGAAGGTCTGATCCGTTCATAGCTGAGGCAAGTCAGGGGATTCAAGTAGGATCTTGAAACAGGAACCATCAAGGGAGACTGCCTGCTGGCCTGTTAGCTTTCATTTGTTCCTTTTGTTTTGTTTTTCAGGATTTCAGTATAGACCAGGCTGGTCCTAAACTCAGAGATCCACCCACCTCTGCCTCCTGAGTGCTGGGCTTAAAGTTGCCCCACCATGACTGGCTTTTCTGGCTTTCTTATACAGCCCAGTACCACCTGCCTGGGGAGTGGTGTCACCCACAGTGGGTTGGATTCACAATCAGGACACTGATCTGGACGATCCCCCAGCTGAAGCTCCCTTCTGGGTCAGAGTGACACGAGGCGGGGCTGGAGAGGAGGTCCCGCAGTGGCAGCTACCCGCTGCACCGTCCTGAGGACTGGAATGTGGGTCCATCGACCATGTAGCAATGGTTATAACCATGTAACCATGGCCCCACTATGAGGGATCTGACACCCTCTGCACCCACACACAAACGACAAACACTCATGAGCACACACACTCACACATACATGTAAATAAAATCTTTTTAAGGCAAAAACTTGAAAAAAAAGTTACAGAGGACAAACACATCTGATTATAAAGAAGGAAAAAGTGAGTGTTCATGTGGAGACCATCACCCTCCTGAGCGTTTTCAAACGCCAGTCAGAGAGCTGGAGGCTCAGCTTGGTGAGGGCATACGATCAGGATGTGCTGGGCCCTGATCTTTCTGTCCTAGCACCTAAAGGGGAAAGCAGTCCAAGTCCAACTTGAAAGGAAACAGTAATGCTAGCATGAATTCCAGATGATCAGTTTTTGTGCTAGGAAAAAAAAAAGTAATGGGTCTAATAACAGTGTGTGTGTTTGTTCGTTCCCTTCCCCATCTTCACTTCCCTTTTGTTGCCCCCCCCCGCCCAGCATCCTTCTGTTTCCATATTGTATGTGTCCTGTTTACCGCCCCCACTTTGACCCCAATCTCTTCCACCTCTCTCATGATCCCCTCTTCTCAAGTAGCAACTTGTTCACTTTTTTTTTTTAATCTACTCTGTTATTTCTGATGAATGACTTGAGCAGCTCTGGAGTACGCCATGTGTATAGAGAGAGCTCTGCTCCAGGAGACCCTGAAATTAAGATGCAAGCATTGAGTGCTTTTCTTTTCCCTCTCGGTGAGTCTTTTTTTGTGGTCTAACCTCACCCTTTCTTCTGTCCCTGTAGTATGTGCCAAGCGCTCTTTGCTGCCCCAGCAGAGCCAGCATCCTGACTGGGAAGTACCCACACAACCATCACGTCGTGAATAACACTCTGGAGGGGAACTGCAGCAGCAAGTCCTGGCAGAAGATCCAGGAGCCAAGCACGTTCCCCGCCATCCTCAGATCAATGTGCGGTTATCAGACCTTTTTTGCTGGGAAGTATCTGAATGAGGTGTGTTGGATGATCTTTTCCTTTCCTATGATGGCATTTAAATGTGAATTAATATATTTCCTGAGAATAATTTTTTTTCTCATTGGTGTCAATTCAAGTCATGCTATTAAAGAGTTATTTGCAGCTTTTTGCTGACCTGCGCATTCAGCAGACAAACACGTGTGCTTGGGTTCTGTAGTTGCTTTCCTTCTACCCAGCCCCCACAGCATTTATTTACAAATTGTCCTGAGTGCTCTTCCATCTGTCACATGGCTGTCACAGCATCTTCCTTTCCACTTCCTCTTTTCCAGCATCAAGTGGGGGGCTTTGCTCCCAGCCTCTGCTCAGGTCTCATGGGATCATTTCTTAATTAGAACAATTCAGTGTGCAGCTCCTTTTTTACCTTCAGGGTGAGAACAGACTGAACAACCAGACTGTGGGGAAACTGATCAAGGAATGGACCCATGGCAGAGCGGCTGTGGGAACATAGGGCTGGCCCCATGGGGCTGGGCGGGCGGTGCCTCACTGTGGCCTGTCACCTTGAGGTCCATAGCCACAAGTCCACCGCCTGGGTCTCAGTTTTCTTAGCATCTGTGCTGTGTTGGAGGTGTTTGGGTTCTCTAGTGATGGCTGAAACGGGGTGCAGGGTGAAGAGACAATGTGCATTTTCCCACACCCTTTTCCTGCAGTAGCCAGAGGTCTATATCTGGTCTGGATTTTCTCCGCTCCTTCCTCCCTGTCATTGAGGGGATAGCTCTGTCACCTGTGAGTCAGTTTGAGAGAATCATGGAAAGTAGAAAGACGCTCTGTCGCGGGGTCAGAGACCTTTGATGGCCGGAAGGGAACTTAGGCTGCTTTGCACACTGAAGGTCATCTGATGTGTATGTAATGACGTTTCCAGAGATTCCATCCCACCCTAAATGGCAGCACTAACTGTACTTAGGTAGGGAAAGTGTACTGTAGTCACAATCATTTTACCGGGTAAATTGGCCTTCAAACTTAGATTTCATCAAGACAGCTGAAGTAATGGTCCATGGTCTGATTCTCTAGACTGTTGTCAGCCAAGGGTCGTTTAGACTGTTGGGTGGTAGCTCAGCTCTCACCCCATGAGAGTCCCCTGTAGCAGCCAGATGGTGAGTGTTGGGCTTCATAGGCCACACACCATGTCCTAGAGCTATCGCGGTGTCGTCATAGCGTAGATGCAGCCTCTGCATTGAAATCTGAAGCTTGTGTCACGTGACCAGCTCTGTACATTTAAATGATTAAATGGCACACTGGCCATTCAGAACAGGGTCAGGGAGGATTTAGCAGTGACCAGAGTTACTGACTCCACTGAAGAAATGGCTTGAGTTAGGGAGTTCCTTATTCTTTAACTATTTATGTGTTTGGGGCAGTTGTACGCTGCTGTGTTTTAGGCCCTGGCCGAAAGGTATGCTTGGTTGACTGTTCTTTCTGGTCTGGTCATATCTAGGGAGTTCTAACATCCTGCTTGGCTGTCTTTTCAGTACGGAGCCCCGGATGCAGGTGGCCTGGAGCACGTCCCTCTGGGCTGGAGTTACTGGTATGCCTTGGTAAGTGACTGTTAAGGTCAGTGGCAACTAGTCACAGCCCCAGATGCAAAATATGTGTGCTCTGACTTAGCCCCATTGCCAACACAAGTCTCACTTTATGGAAAACTATTTGTCTCCTTAATGACGGTCTGTTGACTGGTGAGTCACTCCGTTCCAAGTGTTTTTCCTACCATTAGTGGACTGGTCTTCCTGACCCATGTCTGGCTTCTAAAACCACACAGACTTATCAAACTCTTCTGGTCTATGGTGATGTCCCCCAAACCCAATTCAGTATTGGCTTGAGCAGTTGTCCCTCTTACTTCATCGAGCCCAGCAGGAGCTCACACTCTGGACTCAGATTTTGAATTTACTTCCTCCTTTCTACAGGAGAAGAACTCTAAGTACTACAACTACACGCTCTCCATCAACGGGAAGGCACGGAAGCACGGTGAGAACTACAGCACGGACTACCTGACGGACGTTCTGGTGAGCTCTGGGGCCGGGTGCCCTCTAGACAGGTCTATCTGCCAAAAAATACTTGTAGCTGATCAGAACCTCCAGAAGGTGCTTTTCTTCATATATAAGCTAGTCTTGGGTCTCGTGTCCTCATGATCTCTGCAACTCTAGTGGCTGCCTCAGAGAGACTTCTCCTCAGATGTCCTTCAGGGCTCTGTGGAGGTGGAATCCTTTTGTCCTGACGTGTGTGTGTGTGTGTGTGTGTGTGTGTGTGTGTGTGTGTGTGTGTG
>JABTXL010004101.1:1008669-1075098 GCA_025134845.1 Neodon shergylaensis
AGCACCCACCCCTCTAGGGCTTCCAGCTTCAGTACAGGCTAGCACCCCTCCCTCTACATCTTCCAGCTTCAGTACAGGCTAGCACCCCGCCCCTCTAGGTCTTCTAGTTCAGTACAGGCTAGCACTCATCCCCCAGGGCTTCCAGCTTCAGCACAGGCTAGCACCCACCCCTCTAGGTTTTCCAGTTCAGTACAGGTTAGCACCCACCCACCCCAGGACTTCCAGCTTCAGCACAGGCTAGCACCCACCTCTCTAGGGCTTCCAGCTTTAGTGGTCTTTAGAGCCATGGTTCTCAACTGACACCAGGGATGACTGTGGACTTGCTAAAACCTAAACTGCTCTCCCCTGATTTAAAAGGCTTATATTTATTGTTGCTGATGTTAGAACCACACCAGCTAAGGACAGGATCTAGAGATGAACAGGAAAAGGCCGAAGGCAGGTCCAATCAGACTCATGCGGCCTTACTCTGTCCTTCCTAACCATCTCTTGCCTCTTACTCTGCAGAGTCGGGTCTCAGTATGTTGCCCAGTGATCAAACTGGGCTCAGTCATTTCTTGTGCCTCAGCCTCCCAAGTAACTGGTGCTGCAGGCTTGTCCCCTGGGCCCAGCTTGCCTGCTGCTTGGGGCCTCCTGGCATTTAGCCCCTGGCTGTCCACCCCAACCTGTTCCTGCTTCCTCCTCTTGGAAGCTGGGGTTCATGACCCACCTATTTCCATGTTCTCTGCTATCCTGATTCCTGAAGTCATCTGCTTTTGATCTCACACTTTCTCCTGTTGTAGAGCCTGCCTTCTCCAGTATTCATATGTCTGCCTCAAATGCGTGTGTTTCAAATGCTGCAGCCTCTCTCCACACGGCTAATATGCAACACGGAATGCACGTGACATGTGGGTGGTACTCAGGATCTGCACTCCACACTGCCCGTCCCTCTCAGGCCTGCACTCCTAGGCACTGTTCACACGGACCCTGGTTTGGAGCAGCCTGGACCACCGTCAGCTCTTGTTAGCTACCAGCTTCACTACTGCCCTGTAGAGGACTATAAGACATTCTAAGTCCCTTTATAGACTGTAAATCCCAGAAGTGACAGTGGTGGCTTCCATCGGCATCCACGCTCTTCACTCCTGTCCAAAGCCGTGCCTCACAGAAACCACCTCCGCTCTTTTTCCTAGAGAGGAGCCAGCAACTTAACCTGGAGGTCAGATGTCCTGGTGGAATACCAAGGAGAAGGCCGGAACATCACTGACCCGACCTGCCCTTCCTTGAGTCCTGGAGTGTCTGTGAGTACAGCTTGTCTTGGATTGCGGCTTTCTCGCCATCCGACTGATGCCGTTTGGCTGGTCCTGGCATCAGGCCCCGCCCCCCTCACCTTACCCACTCCCCAGGGCACACTGTCAGGACTGATGGAGAGATGGGGTTTGCCCCGTGTGTCATCACATGCCTTACACTGGCAGCAACCCCGCAGGTCACACAGATGTAGCCGCCACATTGACTGGCTTTGGGGAACTGAGCCTTGGGTCTCCTGTCACTCGGTGTTCTGAGTAAAGAACCCAGCCCAGTGCAGGCACACAGTCCTATCGTCCTAGGTCTTGGAAGGCAGAGACAAGTGGATTTCTAGTTCAGGCCAGCAAGGGCCCTGCTTGCGGGGGGGTGTTCTTCTAAAATGTGTGTGTGTAAAAACACAGCACAGCCCACTGTGGACTGGCAGGGCCTGTGGAGAACATGGGGCTTGGTCCTTTGTAGCACTGAGATCTCGGGGCAGTCTGCATTTTTCTTCTCACTCCAGGATGATCATTCCAGATCGTCCTTCAGAGAGATTCATTTGATATGTGGTTCCCCTCCCTCGTGACTAGCTTCAGCCATGAGATTCTGTTACTGTCAGAGCGATCCTCATTTAACTTGTAAACTTCCCCCAGCAATGTTTCCCAGACTGTGTGTGTGAAGACGCCTACAACAACACCTATGCTTGTGTGAGGACGCTGTCGTCACTGTGGAACCTGCAGTATTGCGAGTTTGATGACCAGGAGGTAAGGGGGACTTGGGCCTGGTGGCATTGATCGGTCCCAGCACTACCCAGGGAAGGTGAGTTTCTTCTCTGCAGTCTCAAGACAGTCCTATACAGACAGGCTTCATTCTCTGACTCTTCTCAATGGAGCCTTCTCTCCTCACCACTCCCGCAGCCCCTACTCTTTAAGTGCACAGCTGACTTTCTCAGAATGACACGCGCCTGGTCTGTGGGCTAAAAGTGAGCACTTCAGCGTCTACAGAGAGGAACCGGGACATTCCCAACAGGCTGGCCAGCAGCTGACATACCTGGAAAGCTCCCTTGGCTCACACAGCACAAGCCAATGCTGTCTGTTATTAGAGTGGGGGACACAGGCCCAGAAGGGCCATCTTTGGGAGAAGACGGGACTTGGCCACACTGATAACTGTGGATCACCTGAAGGGTCCCGAGGACACCGGGCCTTGCAGTCACACTGAGCTCAGCAGGTGCTTGCATACCCAGTCTGTCCCCCTCTTACCTCAGGAAGTAAATGCTCACTGCCTGCTTCAGAAGGGGACTGCCCCTTCCTGGCAGCTCAGCAGCACAGTCTTCGCTTGAGCTGAGCTGACCTTCCCAGTGTTTTATCTGTTTAGTACCATTGCACGGTAGACTGAGAGCAGCGTTCACCTCGCATGTCCTGGAGAACCATATGCGTATGAGAGGGAGGCACCGATGCCAGACAGTCTATGTTAGAGATAATGCTGCCGTAGACAATACAGCTGTAGCCTTCCCCGCTGGCAAGAAATAGCCCCAACTCCTTTTTAAAATAGGAAATGATTCAGGGGCCAGAGGTCAGCGCAGTTCTCACCTCCATTCTCGCTTGAACCCCCAGGTTCTGAGGCAAACATGGCTTTCAACACTCCCCTCACCGAGTACCTGCAATACTGTCTTGGTACTGAGGCCAGGCCATTGAGGTACTTGCCTCGTGTACACCTCTAGAGTGTGTAGTGGAGAGGTGACCCCAGTTCAGCATGGGCTGTGTGTCCAGTGCAGATGAACCCCAACAGTATGCGAATGTGTGGATCTTGAAGCCTTAGCCCACTTGATGAATGGGCCTTGGTTTTTCTATATCTTCCCTGTCCATTTAGAAATAATTGCCTTAGGAATATTCTCAATATAACCTTTGCTTTTTTTCCTTTGCTCCTTCCTTTCTGCCCCTAGGTGTTCGTAGAAGTCTATAATATAACTGCAGACCCAGACCAAATCACCAACATTGCTAAAACTATAGACCCCGAGCTTTTGGGAAAGATGAACTATCGCTTGATGATGCTCCAGTCCTGTTCAGGGCCAACCTGCCGCACTCCAGGGGTTTTTGATCCGGGGTAAGTGTCCCCATGCTGTCCCTAGAGCTCCTGCTCTTCTGGAAGACAAAGGAGGGTTGTTGGCTCCCCCCACACATACTTTGAGCTGTGCTTATTTTTCTGCTTTTTGAGGGAATCCTGTGTTCTTGCTGTGTCGGCTTGTTATGCTGGGAACATAAACTGCTTGGGACTTGGCTCTCTGCTCCCAGTGGCTGCTGAGTCCACAAGCTGAGCTCTGCTTGGTCACACTGGTCAGCTCTGGCCTAGTGCTACCCTGACCTTAGCACTTCGAGAGCAGACCGCTTTATTTCTTAGAAATCCGGTGTATGGAACACGGCTGAGAACAGATATGAACTGAGGTGCATTCTGAATGGAAACCCACTGCGGCATGTTGAGTGTGAATGGCAGTCCTTACCTGTAAAGTCGTGTGTGCCTCACACTGGAACCTTCTACAGTACTGTGTCTGCAGAACACTGACTGCTGCAGCCCATGCATTCACGCTGCATTAGTGAGAAGCATGCTGTGATTTTATGCTTTAGGGTTATAATGATTAAATCAGCATGTCTCTGGGAAAGGATTGTTTCAGCTCTCATAAGCAGTGACGTGCGGTGAGGTGTGACTCACTCTTCCTTCTTCTCATTGCCTTCATCTGCCCTCCAAATCAGAGATGAACAAACATGCATAGACAAATTGGATTGTGGGCCGTTACCCGGCACATACAGCCAGAAACAGACCCCAGACTGCCCCGACAGGACCACCGCACTCAGAGCGCCCTCAGTTCAAGCCCCAGCTTAGCTTTTTGTTTTGTTTAGAGACAGGTCTCTCTGTCTTAGCCACGCTGGGTCCTTCTGGGATTAAAGGTGCACTACTATGCCTTGCTAAGATGAAGGGGGAGAGAGAGAGAGAGAGAGAGAGAGAGAGAGAGAGAGAGAGAGAGAGAGAGAATGAGATTTAAATAGCTAGGCAACTGTATAAAGAGACAGTGCCATCTTATCTAGCGTAAACAAATGGATGTAGTAAGACTGCCCAGCCATTTTCACTGTCCATCCTCCACCCTCTTGGAAACAGGTCATTCTCAAATGTCACAGACATAGCTCACAATGACATAGCCATCCAAATGAACTTAATACTTTTAACCATATGTTCTTTGGCTGGCTCTGGGAATTGAACCCTTGAAAGGAGAGGGAAGGACTCTCTGGGGTTATGATGCATGGCCACCAGCCACAGTGACTCTGCTGCTGGAACACAGACCCGCTGCAGCGTCTGGCCGGCCAGAGCAGGGTGGCTGTGGTGCTGTCTTGTTTCTTCTGGGTCATTGTCTGCTTTCCAGAGAGCCCTCAGCCCCCCCCACACACATTTCACGTCAGGAAGTTAACCAGACGCACGATTTGCCCAGGGGTCCCTCAGAAGAATGGATGCAGTATGACCCTGCTTCCCTAGCACTGTTTAACCCAAAGCAGTCTTTATAATTCACTCCGGATGCATATTTATATAATAAGGAAGACGCTGGCTTTGTGTGCTCCTATTGACCTGAGCTATGTAAACACCAACCGGGTGTGTTTTTAACTTATCATCCCAGGTTATTCTTTCCTACCAAACATTTGGTTTTACAGAGTCCTCTGCAGTAGGGTCATCGGGCTAGGTCCTGTAGGCACAGCTGTGGAACCCAGCCACACATGTCCATCACACACTGTCTGTGGCCAAATGCTCCACAGTCTGTGCCTGTCATCTGGCTCCTTATAACGCGTTGCTGCAGAAACTGGCCACAAGCAGGAGCCAGCGTGAATTCCACACAGTGTGTTTCTGCTCAGCATGGAAAGCCCATCCCTGGCCAGTCTGTGCTCTTTATATCCAGAGTCCTAACTGTTCCCGTTGAGCCTGCGCCTTGAGCGTCCATACATTTTCCATGAATGCCTGTGTTTGGTGACCAGCGACATTTGGAGTTGTTTAGCTTCATGAGGCAGGCTCAGGCATGCATCTGAGGTCCATGTGCTGTGTGCTCTTAAGTGCCGGTGGTCTAAAGAGGAGGAGACCGTGAACCTGCAGTGGAACTCTGAGGGTCAGCGCAGCCACCCGGATCCTTTCTACATTAGAATTCTCCGCTCCTCCCTTAACCACCTGCCTTTAGTCCCAGCACTCAAGACTGAGGCAGCAGCTCTGTGAGTCTGAGAACAGCTTGGTCTGAGTAGGATTTCCAGGCTGGCCAGGACTGTATAGCAGTTTTTTTAAGAACCTCCTGAGCTGGGCGATGGTGGCGCACGCCTTTAATCCCAGCACTCGGGAGGCAGAGGCAGGCGGATCTCTGTGAGTTCGAGACCAGCCTGGTCTACAGAGCTAGTGCCAGGACAGGCTCCAAAGCCACAGAGAAACCCCGTCTCGAAAAACCAAAAAAAAAAAAAAAAAAAAAAACCTCCTGCTTTTTACCATTAACCTTGTTCTCTCAACTCACAGTTTGTGCAGAAATATTCTCACCTTCAGAAACCACCTTTCCTCCTTCGACCAGCTCCTTCTAGTGTGTCAGCCCCTCTTGCCCACTCTGCTGGAGAGTGTGCCACGAAGTCGCCATGGCTAGCTAGAGTTCATGTGATGTCCTTTTCCTTCCCTCAGATACAGGTTTGACCTACGTCTCATGTTCAACAATCACGGCAGCGTCAGAACGAGAAGGTTCTCGAAGCACCCTCTGTAGGGACCATGCCAGCTCTGCGTTGGATCGTCACACACCCCTTTCTCGTGAAGTGGTTGCAGTAGGAGCCGTGCCTGGAAGAGCTCTGGCCTGGCCGTTCAAGTCCTATTTGAAAAATCCCCCCACTGGTCAGCTGACTTCCAGTACTGTGACTCCAACCCCGTGTTGAAGCGGCTGACTCTGTCTCTTCCTTCAGATGACAACCAACACTCCTGAGGTCTTTGTCCTCTCCATGTCCCTTCATCTCGGGTGGGCACAGTGTGTGATGACCTCCCACGTGGTCAAGTCTGAATTTGTCAAACTGTTCAGATAAATGGCAATACTTTAGGGCAGAAAGAAAAGGCCTTTTGGTATGTGGCTAGCCCCAAATCTACAGCCCTGTATAGCATCTCAGACTGAGCCTCACCATCAGACACACACAGCCCTGCAAAGAACTGTCTGTGGAGAAGTGGTGTTCACAACATGGTCGTGGTAAATGTGCTTCTTGTCACCCAAGCTCTGCTCTGTTCTGCTGGATCCCTGGGCTGTGCTGGTGCAGCCGGGGGCCGTGTAGGGTTAAAGGTGAATCCCCCTAGCTCTCGGAGCCATCAGTTCCATGCGTGCCAGAGGCCTGCACAGAACAGGTTGAAGGGCTGCACAGAGAAGTGCCTGTCCAGGGGTTCTCAAGTGTCAGTACCGCCGCAAGAAGTCATGTGACCGGCTGCAGTTAGCTGCCTTTCTCATTTAACATAGTGTCAAGTGTCAGTGCCGCAAGAAGTCATGTGACCGGCTGCAGTTAGCTGCCTTTCTCATTTAACATAGTGGGTGACTCAGGGCTGGTGTGAAGGACCCAGCTGCTTTGTCCCACCTGCCCCCCCCCCCCATGTAAGCTCTTGAGTCTCCAGAGTCTTGACCAACTAGGGTTCAGTCGGTGTTCCCTGTCCAAGGTTCCTTGCTGCCCAGAACTGCATCCTCCTGTTCCTTAGCTCAAAGACCAATTCCACTCTGACATTTCCGCGGTGGGGCCGAGTGCTGGTAGGGCAGCAGAGGAGAAGGGAGACGTGTGGTTTTAACCTGATCTGCGTAGGCAGTATGTGATTTTAGCTTTACACGGCCTCTGCCCAGCTTTAAACACTTGGAACACACAGCTAGAAGCCACTTTTGGGATCCCAGAGGCCATGTTGGGGCAGTAGCCATGGAGTTGATTCCTTTACCTCATGTGACTCCAGCAACTGCAGTGGTACTGAGACAGACAGTGGATGGATGCTCTGCTGTGGCCGCTTTAGAGGGAGAGGGTGGGAACTGAATCCCAGACACTGTCTTCTGCATTAGTGAGGGTGACCGCAGCTGTCCAGTACAAACCCAGCCGCTCTCACCAGGCCTTGGGCTGTGGCGCCATCGCCTTCAGTTTCGGGGCAGCTCCTAGAAGCAGGTGAAGCCAGAGTGGCGTGAGCCACCACGAGTGTCTCTACCTCGCTGCCCTTACTTTAGGTGACATGTCCAGGGGGTGGGGCATGGTACCGGTCCTGCTGACACTGGAGTGGGCCTCAGTTTACCCCAACAGACCACAGCATGCACAGCTTCCCACCTAAGGGCCTTGTAATCTGATGTCTCCCTTGGAGGTGTCCGCCAGTGTCTTCAAAATAGAGAACCATAAAACCAATGTGGAACGCAGGGATTTTGCCTTAAAAGACTTAATGTCTTAAAGCTGTCCCTCAGACACAAAGTAAAGGGCACACTTAGAGTGTCGTTGGGTTTGACAAGTGGCACTGTTGCAAACACCTTCTGAATTGTCAGCGCTAGGGGTTTTGTACAAAATAGTAAGGGTAGCTGTGGAGGTTACACCTTCATCTGTGAGAAATAATCTTAAACTTGCAACTATCTACAGACAGTGGGTTTTTTCTATTTTTTTTCTTTTTCTTTTTTTTTAACAAAAGAAAACAGGCCAGATTCCTCAGGAGGAAGCCGAGGGCCCTCAGCTGAGCTCCACTGGGTAGGCGCACACTGCGGGCTTTAGTTCACCAGCTCTTCTGCTCGATGGACTTGGAAATTCTCTCCTTAGCACCACGTGTTCTGGAAGTCACTCTGCCCCGGCTCTGTGTCATCTCGTCACTTAGAAAGTGCCCTTCAAAGGACCCTGTTCACTGCTGCACTTTTCAATGAATTAAAACTTGTTTCTGTTCGAGCGGCGTGTCTGGTTTGTTCAGGCCACAGGAAGGCGTCCTCACAAGGTGGAAGGTGGCTGCTTCACGGCGATTTGTGGTGCTGGGCACCAAACTCAGACCCGACAGATCAGCATTGTCCCGCCAGAAAACCTTTCAGCTGCTGCGTGATGCTAATCACTGACCATTTCCTCAGCTCTCCACCTGAAAAGCTCTCACATACCCGTCCCTGCTGATCACCCGGGCCTGGGAAGATGGCTCAGTGGGTAAGAGTTCAATTCCCAGCAACCACAGGGTGGCTCACAACCATCTGTAATGAGATCTGGAGCCCTCTTCTGGCCTGCAGGTAAAACACTGTATTCATAATATTAATAATAATAAAAGCATAAGTCTTAAAAAACAAGAACATTTGATCTTGCAGAGGGCCAGGCTCAGATTCCAGCACCCACGTGGCAGCCAACAACCATCTACAGATGGTTACAACAAGCCCAGGGGCTCAGGTGCTTCTCTGCCCCCACGATCTGCATGCACACAAATGCATATAAATTAGTTATTAAGAGAGCATCCTGATTCCTGATGGACCATTTCTAGTGTTTAAGTCAGTGGACGAACCCACCCACGAAGATGCCTTGCAGTCAGGGTTTTGAGCCATTTCCCTGAGAGAAAAATGACATCTTGCAGGAGTCAGCAAACTTTCTTAAAGGAACAAATACCTCACATTCTAGGCTTACAGGTTATGTGGTCTCATCACAACTACATCACATAAAGACAGTTGGGTCTACAGCTCAGTGGATAGAGTTTGCCTCATTTGCACAAAGCCCTGGGTTCCATCCCCATCACTAAGTAAACTGGCTGTGGGGAGGCACCTTCAGTTCCAGTGTGTGGCTCTGCTCCAACTAAGAAAAACAAACTGGCCACAAACTACCAGCCAGGCAGGGTAGGTTACTTCACAGACCAAGGAGATGTTAGATGTTGAGAATTAGATTGACAGGTTACTGTCTGAAAAAAATAATTTGGGACTGGAGAAATGAATCAGAGGTCAAGAGCCTAAGTGCTCTTGCAGAGGACCCAGGTTTGGTTCCCAGCACCTACATTGTGTGGCTCACAACTACCTCTAACTCCAGCCTTCGGAGATCCAGCGCCCTCCTCTGGCCCCCATAGGTACTACAGACATGCACAAACCCACATATACACACTTAAAAATCCTTAAAATTAATTTGAGCAATACTGTCAAGATCACCCCTATGAATAACAGGCCTGTCCGCCTCACTTGTGTGAATGCCAGGCAAGGTCCCACACCGAGGGGACACACGTGGGTTTGGTTGCAGGTGAGGAGACTAAGCTGAGCCCCCTGTCGTTTCCTAGCAAGCCTGCTCTTGGCCCCAGAGAAGACATTACCTCACCCATCGAAGTTGTTCCTTTGCCAACAGTCCTGAGAAACGGCCCGCATAAATAGTGTTCGGGGGCTTGCAACTGGGATGCCATAGTTGACTCTCGCCCAACAGCTTTCGGCTGGGTAATAGCAGGTGGTCACTGAGTTGGATGCATTCCCTGCCCGACCACAGAGTCTGGAAGCCAACAGCCATCCACAAATCTGTGATGTGGTCAGGAGAGCTGCTTTTTAATCAACCCTGTGTTTAAGGTGAAGGGTGTGTATAGGTAAGTAATGAAGATGGGCACTGTGCTTTTATATATTCTAATCTCTATTGTGTGTGTGCACATCAGAGGATAGCTTCTGACAGTTGTGTGTGTGTGTATGTGTGTGTGTGCACATCAGAGGACAGCTGACAGTTGTGTGTTTGTGTATGTGTGTGTGCACATCAGAGGACAGCTTCTGACAGTTCTTCGTGTGTGTGTTTGTATGTGTGTGAGTGCACATCAGAGGACAGTTGACGGTTCTTCTGCCCACCATGTGGCTCTTGGGGTTGAACTAGAGACCTCAGGCTGAACTGGGAGCCTCTTTGCCTACTGAGTCATATAATCAGCTGAAGCACTGGCCTTTTGACACAGAAGATACCAAAGCCTTAAAGAGATGATGAGGGAAAGGTTACAGTGGAGGTGTTTTGGTTAGAATATAGTCCTAAATAGAAAATATCAGTGCAGGGTGATCACAAACTACCCAGAAAAAAAAATGGAAGGTTTTCAGATCCCTTTAGGAGGAAACATGAGACTTAGCTCTGTCTCACTGGCATGCCAACAGCAGTCAGCACAGACCCTCCTGGAGAAGAACTAACATCTCACCTTGTCCCATTGACATGGCCCCTGTCCCTTGGAGCCCCTTCCTTCCCTCCAGCAGTGCTCTCAAGGGCTGGGCATATGCATGCAATGAAGTCAGATTCATGAACCCCAGAATCCGCATGACCCAACTTTAAAACCCTGTAATGAGCTCTCCTGGTGGCACTGGGGATCACTGTAATTAGACAGGTGAAGAGGTGGGGCCCGGTGTGGCAGCACACAGCTCCAATCCTAACTCAGGATGACTCGGCGAAGGCCAGTGCTGGCTACATAGCAAGACCTGACCACCAAAGGCCTGGAGAGATGGCCCCTTGTTCACGTGTGAGAACAAGAATGGATCCCTAATAGCCACGTGGGTGTGGGGAGCCCAGCTGTGACTCTAGTGGCAAGAAATCCCCGGGACGAGCTGGCTAGTTAGACTAACAGTCACCAGTGAACCCTGCTCCATTGGAGGTCCTGCCCAACATGAGGAGTGGCTGGTTGTCAGCTTTAAGCCTCCCTGTGTACACACACACACACACACACACGAGAGAGAGAGAGAGAGAGAGAGAGCAAAGAGCAAACACTCGCATAGCCACACAAATGGGAGGGATAGGAAATAAGAGAGCCAGTTTTTATGGTATCATGGCCTAAGAGAGTTCCACATTATAGCTTTGTGTTAAAGGGAAGTACTTCAGAGCTGAGCTTGGCAGTGCATACCTAGAATCCCAGCAAGCAGGAGGCAGGAGGGTCAGGAATTCAAGGCCAGTTTTAGCTATGGATTAAGACTGAGGTCAACCTGGGCTATGTGAGACTATTTAACAAAACATGTCATGGCTCCACTGTGAGACCCAAGCTGCTCATGTTCCCCCCTCCCTCTCTCTCCCTCCCTCTACACCCCATCCCCGTGTCCATTCTCTTAGCCTGCACCTCTGATACCTGGTGATGATAGGTTCCCAAAGCATAGAGAAATAAAAGGTGCCTATAATTTTGTTAACCACTAAAACTCAGCTGGGGGGTGGTGGTGCACGCCTTTGATCCCAGCCCTCAGGAGGTAGAGGCAGGATCTTGTGAGTTCGAGGCCAGCCTGGTCTACAGAATGAGTTCCAGGAGAGGCAGAATTATACAAAGAAACCCTGTCTCGAAAAACCAAAATCAAATCAAAACAAAAACAAAAACAAAAAAACCTCACGGGCCTGGTGTGGTAATGTGTACCTTTAATTCCAGCATGGTCAGTCGCTTTCTCAAAACAGGAATAAAATTTATGGACAGATTACACCTTCAGTGTAATTTATCAAAGCTCACAAAGCTAATTAGTAAAAATATAGATTTTTTTAAAATAAGTTGGGAATGGCGGTAATAAACCTGTAATTCCAGCACCTGAGACGCTAAGATGGAGTGACATATGTTCACAGTTAGGCTGGGCTGCATAGTGAGTTCTCGGCCATAGCAAAACTCTCTCTCTCTCTCTCTCTCTCTCTCTCTCTCTCTCTCTCTCTCTCCTCTCTCTCTCTCTCCTCCCTCAAACAAAGTGGAGCTTTAAGTCCATCTTTTGTTCTTTTTTTGGCCAGGGGTGGAAATGGGGAGATGTTTCTTAAGATCATTGCTGCACAGCGTGTCTCTTCGTGTGACACCCAGAACCCTCCTGTGACATGCCATCTCCAACACATTCATCTCCATCCACAGAAGGAAGTGAACTACAGGATACAGCAACAGCTTGAGATACTGCAACCGTGTAATGAGAATGAACGATGGCAGATACCCGAAGATAGCACTGAGTGGAGGAGTGCATGGGAGAAGGCGAAGAGGACAGACAGCGTAAGGAACACTGTGGAACCTTGGGTGTGACAATAACAAGCATCTAGGTCTGCCCAGGATAGGAACAACTGAGAACCGCCATAATCGGGATGCACATGTGTGCTTAAGCATGGCCAGGCATAAATGATTATGATGATGATGATGATGATGATGATGGGAGTAGGGGCTGGTACCGTGCTGAATAGCTTTTGACCTGACACAAGCTAGAGTCATTTGGAAAGAGGGAACCCCAACTGAGAAAATTCCCCCACCAGACTGAACTGTGGGTAAGCCTGTGCTACATCCTTGCTGCTAATGGGTGTGTGAGAGCCCATTCACCCTGGGCGGTACCAACCCTGTACAGATAGTCCTGGGTGTATAAAAAAGCCAGTGGTTGGGGCTGGAGAGATGGCTCAGAGGTTAAGAGCATTGCCTGTTCTTCCAAAGGTCCTGAGTTCAATTCCCAGCAACCACATGGTGGCTCACAACCATCTGTAATGGGGTTTGGTGCCCTCTTCTGGCCTGCAGGCATACACACAGACAGAATATTGTATACATAATAAATAAATAAATATTTTTTAAAAAAAGCCAATGGTGTCAACCCTAGGAGGGAGGTGCTGGAGGGTTAAGGAAAGCAGGCTGAGCAAGCCAGGAGGAGAAAGCCAGTGAGCAGCACCCCTCCATGGCCTCTGCATCAGCTCCTGCCCCCAGGTTCCTGTCTTGAGTTGTTGCCCTGATTTCCTGGGATGATGGGTTACAAGCTGTAAGATGAAATAAACCCTTCCTTCCCAAGCTGCTTTCGGTCCTAGAGTTTTACCACAGCAACAGAGACCCAAAAGAAGACAGATGGGGTTGCTAGGCTTGAACCCTAGAACATCCTAAGCCTGCTCTACCACTGAACTGCAGCCCCCACCAAATCCATTTTTCTGTTGAATCCACTCTCTCTGCGTTCTTTTTGCCAACACTTATTTAATGACAGGTATCTAGGACAGAGCAAGGCTGGCCATTGGCAGAGATTCAACCTGTTTCCAAAGGGGACAGAACTACATTGTCCAGATGCAGGAACCCATGCCTGTAATCCTGGCACTATGACTTAACCATCTTTGGGTCATTCCTCCTCAGTTCTTACCTCCCAGGAGGCAGGAGGATTACAGGGTCAAAGCTGAACAGCCAAAGCAGTCCACAGCAGCCCGGGATATACATAGTGAGCTCTTGTCTCAGGAAACCAAGGACTGACAATGTTGCTGGGTGATGTTGTTGCCCACTGTGCACCACACCCTAGGTTTAACACCCAGCACCGCCTCCACCAAGTGTATGTACACTACATGCACAAGAACATAAATAAACATGAGTCCCCACCTTTGCTCCTAAAAGGAGCAGATGTGTCTGCAGAATGCTTGCTAAGTGCTCAGCATATGTTGGAAAATATTTGAAGGGGCTTCCTGGTTGGCAGCTCATCAGTCAGACCTCTCTCCAGTGTGTTTCTGGAGCTCCCCAAAGCGACACAAGGGACAGTCCAGCTTAGACTGCCAGGCACCTGTTAGCACTCCCGCCCCCGCCCCCGCCCCCACCCCGGGCTGCCTCTGAGCGCTGTTGCCGCTATTCTGCTTAAAGCTGCGCTGTGACCTTTCTACCCATCTCCCCATCAGCAGCATCTCCCACGCAGTGTGACACTCGACTCTGACTGGGGATCTGGAACGAGTGACAATGACTGAAGTGGAGTCTCCTCTCAAAGCAGCCGTCCACATCCACCTTCTTCTGCACTCTCTCAAAGAAAGAAGCCCATGGTGCCACAGAGTGAAGAGAGAGACACTTCAGACCCGCGATGGTGGCCGCTTTGTCCTCCCTGAGGTGCCCGAGAAGCCCGACCAGAGCTCAGCCGGGGGCAAAGGCTGCAGCAGGGCTGACCCAAGCTGCAACTGGTGTGCCCAGGGAGAGAGGACCCTTCTGTCTCCAAGGAATCCACGTGGCCACAGCTGTCTAGGAAGTCTTTCCCCACCACATTTGGTGTCCCCAGCTAGGAGCGATGCAAAGGAGACCGAGAAAATCACCAATTGAGGGAATTGGTTTTCGTCAGGGTGGTTTATCCCTCGGAGCTATCTAGACAGGGCTTCGCTGTGTGGCCCAGGCTAGCCTTGAGGCCACACTCCTCCTGCCTTGGCTTCAGGAATGCAAGGATGACAGGTATAAGCCTCCATGCCTTGCTTAAGGAGGGGGTAGGCGTTTACTGGCATGGAAACATTGGCCTTCAGCTATGGCTTGGGGTCCGGCTCACTTGGCATCATCCTCACCTTGCAATGATATGACAGCCCTGTGGCGCCGCTGCTCCTGAGGGTGGGTCTTTTTTTTTTTAAGATGTATTTATTTATTATCTATGCAGTGTTCTACCTGTGTGCCTGCAGGCCAGAAGAGGGCACCAGATCTCATTACAGATGATTGTGAGCCACCACGTGGTTGCTGGGAATTGAACTCAAGACCTCTGGAAGAGCAGGCAGTGCTCTTAACCTCTGAGCCATCTCTCCAACCCTGTTGGTTCTTGTTATAGAGGTGTGCACACGCATGCACGCACATGCATGTTGAAGGCCAAGGTTAAAGGCAGGCAGCTCTCTGAGTTCAAGGCCAGCCTGTGGGCTGCAAATGCTGTTGAACATGTAAATGTGATATTTTGAAGCCTAAACAAAAGCTCTTCTACTTTGAAAAGGGTTCCTCTTGGAAACTGACATCTAGAAAGCTCCTAGACGAGCTGTGGTGTCAAATGAGGCCTGAGAAAATACCACCCTATGGTACTCCGAGACTCCGAGACTGGCAGTGTGCGGATTCACTAGTGTCTCTCGTGACCTCATCTTGTCCTCACAGTAGCCATGTGACAGAAGCCGACAACCCCGCCCTTCCCATCTTTCCATCCTTGCAGGGTCTCAGGTAACCCGGGCTGGTCCTGAATTCACTGTGCAGGTGAGAATGGCCTTGAACTTCGGATCACCCTGCCTCCACCTCTCTAGTGCTGGGGTTACAGGCACAGACCACCACACAAGGCTTACGCAGAGTTGGTGATGGGCCCCAGGATCTGGTCATGGGAGGCAAACAGTCAACTGAGGAGCTCCAGAACTCTTCCATTTCAGAGAAAATAACAATGAACCAACTGAGTTTGACTTGGAGCAATTGTTGCTACAGACCTTAACTGTTCGCCTTCAAAAGTGAACTGTAACTCTTGTCTAGAATAATAGAGAGCAAAACTAAACTGCAGACGAACTCTAATAAACACCATTAAAACAACCTCAGAAGTTAGTTCACCTGCTAATAGAAAAGAAACCCTCCAATTGTGAATCCAGCTGGTGGCCCTCCTCCTCAAGACTTCGGCTCTAAATGGCTTCCCTCGTCTCCTCAGTTGTCACTCTTTGAAGCACCTGGACTCACATCCACAGCACCTGGCTGCTTACATGGCTCCTTCCCGTGAAGGGGTGTGTGTGGGGGGAGGGGGGGTTCCTCCTGCCATATAATCCACCCAGTCCCCAACAGCTAACTTCCTAACTCCTGTTGATGGCAGGGGTGGTATGGCTCTCCCTGTAATCTCAAAATTGGGAAACAGAGACAGGAGAATTGCCACAAGTTAGAGGTAAGCTTGGTTGTACAGTAAATTCTAAGCCAGTTTGGCTACAAAGCGAGACCCTGTCTGAAAGAAAAATTGTTCAGTTAAAACAAGATTGGGAATCTTGGAGTTTCTTTTCAAGCTAAGGGCAGAAGGTACTAATAGAGATGAAAGATGTAAAAAACAGAAGGTGATATGTAGTAAGGAGCTTCGGGCAGGCCTGCTTTTCGTCCCGTCCGGCTCCTGCATCGCTAGCTTAACCCATTTCTAATAATCTGTGTAGCACCACAAGGTGGTGGCTTACCGTGAAAGATTCAGCATGTCTGACCTGGTGGCTGGCTCGGTGGCTGCCTCACTGCCTTCTTTTTCCCAGCATTCTGTTATGTTTATTCCGCCTACCTAATTTTCTGTCCTATCAAAAGCCAAGGCAGTTTCTTTATTAACCAATGAAAGTAACACATAGACAAATAACCTTCCTACATCAGTGATAAGAAGATGGGCATCAGTTGGGTGGTGGTGCACGCCTTTGATCTCAGCACTTGGGAGGAAGAGGCAGGCAGAAGTCTGAGTTCAAGGCCAACCTGGTCTTCAGAGTGAGTTCCAGGACAGCCAGGACTATATAGAGAAACGCTGTCTTGAAAACCAACAACAAAAAGCTGCTTTTTGACTCTGCTGCTCTAGAACCAGCCAGGAGTTATTTGACAGAGAGACACTACCAGACCAGAAACCAAACCAAAGCCTAACCATCCCTGCTGATGAGGCTGCTGAGCTCAACCTGGAAGTAATTCCATAGCTGGCTACTCCCTGTTTTGCCTCTTCCGGCCTTCACCTGGCCTGACTCCCAACCTGTTAACCCTTAAGTCAAGATTCTCTCTAGAACACTGAATTAAGCAAGTAGCGGCTCACGTCAGTAAGTGGCACGTGGCAAACTCTACTTAGCTCCATCGCAAAGGATGACGCTTGTCTTGAGGATGGCAGTGTGGGTCAACCCCCTGCAAGTTTGCATGGTTTGCATGACTTGCTCCTGAACCCCTTTTTATTTTTCATGGTTGCTCAAGAAATTGTCAGACCAACAGCAAGAGCAACACTGGGATTGGCTCCCTGATCTGACCACTCCTCCATGGCAGTAGACCCTAAAGAAAAACCCAGGACAGGTCTTTGCTGTAATTTAGCATTGTCCCTTAAATTAGTGGTTCTCAACCTTCCTAACACTGTGACCATTTAATACAGTTTGAGTTGTGGGGACCCCCAACCATAAAATTATTTTCATTGTACCTCCTAACTGTAATGTTGTTACTGTTATGAATCATAAATATCTGCTATGCAGGATATCTGATATTCAATCCCCTCCAAGGAGGTCGTGACCCACAGGTTGAGAACCTTTGCCCTAAATGAGACCATAAATGAGAACAACAACCAATAAATAAGTAAATAAATGGGTGAAAAGTCCGTCTGCTCCGACACAAGCCTGCTCTCACGAAGTACCCATCAGAGATGTGTTTGTTTTTTGAAAATGCAGTTTACTGCACTTCTTGGAACTGGAGAACAAGGTGGCTGAGAAGGCTAGTCGTCCGAGGCCTGCCAATCACGCTCACGGTAGCTTGGCTCTGCCTGGCGAAGCGTTTCCTCGCCCGAGAGTGGCGATGTTTCCATTATCCACTGTGGGCTTTACAAATAAGGCTGGCACATGGTTAGCACCTTGTTGACACGGGGTAACAGAGACTTCCCTTGCAGGAAAAGGAAAAGGCAACTTTGGATCATCTGACAGCACCCAGTTGCAGTGTTTGTGGAACTGAGTTCTGTTCCTCTTACAAATCCCGTGCTCACACAGGTCCATGGTGTGAGCGAGAACTCCCCACAGCAAACAAGAAACCCTGCAGTGAAAACCAGCAAGATGACTGTTGCAGGAGGTCCTTCCACTCCTCCAACCAATAGCTGCTGAGATACCAGCCCATTGGGACGTGGTCTCTCTCCCTTTAAAAAAGTGACTACTTCCCTCCGCTCTCTCTCTTCACTTCCTGCTCTGCCGGCGACTAGACTCCCTTCCTGGTTGCGCAGAAGGCTGTTGTCTGGGACGGTGATCTGTAAGTTTTTTCCTCTTTAAATAAATACCACCCTATTAATCATAATTCCAAACTGGTGTGGCATTGTTCGTGACTTACGCCTTCAGATGACCTCTTGCAATCCATGCACAGCTCAAGGGCTCAGCCCCCAAAGCTCATTGCACACTGGACACTGAGGTCCCAGGCTCTACATCTGGGTCCCCTTGGCCCTCCCTCGGGCTTCTTTCATTTACTAGAACAGCACGCAGGAGCCAGGGAAACACCCATCTGTGTGTTCTGGTTTATTACAAAAGATACAGACGAAGAAATTCACTTGGCAAGACACAGCATCCTCCAGGCAGCTCTCCAGAGGAAGATGGAGCCTTCACCACATAACATGCCTGCAGGGAAGCATGGGCAGCCATGTTGAAATGGGATAGATCAAACGGGGAAACCCAGCAATGCTGGGGAGATGGCCCCAGTGCTTTGCACAGCTTACCTTTCTGTAGCAAAGAGGCAAGAACCCTTTGAAATGGGGTCTGATGCTACACTTCAAATAACTTACTTCTCATCTTATCAGGAGGACTACTCTGACATAGAGCGGGGACTGGAACTCAACCCAAGGTCACCTCCATTTTTTCTAAATGGTTTTTATTTTTAATTATGTGTCTGGGGGTGGGGGGAAGGACGTGAGCATAGGTGCCCACAGAGGCCAGAGGCTTGAGAGCAACCCAAAGCTGGAGTTATATATAGGTGGTTGTAAGCACCCTGATGCGGGTGGGTGCTGGGAACTGAACTCAGTTCTTCTGAAAGAGCAGTAAACACTTAACTTCTGAGCCATCTCCCCGGCTCCAAGATAAAAAGAGAGGAATATTTGCTTCCATGACCTGCCTTAGGGAAGAGAAATTCTCATTTCTATGATTTGTCTTAGGGAGGGAGGAGTCAAGAATCATAGAAATGTAAATGTTATACAAATATGTGTATGTACTGGATATATATGTACACATATATATTTGCACACACACACATACATGCATGCATATGGGTACTGGGTGACTGTCTCACCGAGGAAAATATCATATACATTCTCTCTCTTTAAGACAGGGTCTCACTGCGTAGCCCCAGGCTTGCCTTGGAACTCAGTCCATCCACCTGACTCTGCCTCCCAAGAGCCAGATTAGCGTGCACCTCCACCCCCACGCTAGGCACCATACGCATGCTTTGTGCAGACTTGTGGGAGGAGCATAAGGAGCTGCTCTCGGGCTTCGGTCACCTCAGTTCCTAAGTGTTCACAGCGTGGAAAGTCAAGACTGCTAAAGAAGAGGGGAAATCTGAAGATTTGGCAAAGGCAGACCAGGTTTGTCCTGAGAGGAACGAGGAGCAGTCTTTCCGTCCCCAGTGTCTGTTCCGGCGGAGCCACATGGCGTCTCCTTGACTTCGCCCTCTCTTTATATATATATTTCTTTTAGCCTGGCTGTATTCTGTTAAACTATTGCTCAAAAGCAGCTTCTTTATTCTTTAGCCAATAAAAGCAACACATATCCAGAAGGACTTCCCACACCACCCATGGAGTCCAGAAGAGGAAGCCAGATGTGTGCTGGGAATTAAACCCTGGTCCTGTCAGATGAACAGCCAATGCTCTTAACCACTCCTTCCCCCAGAATATTAATTAGCGGCAGGGGAATCAACTGACAATACATTTTGTAAAGAAGCCGAGGGCAGGAAGGTAGTCCCTTTAAGGGGAACCGTCCCAAACCCTCCCAAACCCCATACTAGAGTTGAAGGCTATCCAGAGCCAGTTCCACCCTCCACCCCCGCAGGTCTCATCTCACAAGGCCTCTAGGGGGCAGCATAGCAGAGCGAACACTGAGCAGCCTGGGAGTCAGAACAAGGGGAGGCAGTCCACACCATATCCATCCCATTTGTAAAAACAGTGTAGGAACCCGACACTAAACACCCCCTGCTGCCGAAGCGACCTGTTTCAGGGAAGCAATGGCAGGATGAGAGAAGCAGGGGTGGGCAGGGGTTTCTAAGGACTGTTTGGTTCTGTTGGTGACTTTTTATGTTCACATGGTTTTCTACAGTCTTCCATGGGTGTGTGGCTCACAAGGAAAATGGTGTTCATGCCCAGGACAGGCAGACATGGGGCTAGAGGAAGGAAACAGAACCGGCATCTGGAAGAATGATGTGCCCGTTCCCAGAAAACAAAACAAACAAAAAACCAAAAAACCTTTGTAAACATTGAATTCTAGTATGTATGTCTCCCAAAAAAGCTTGTTCCAAAACTTTGAAAAAAATATATATATATAAAATAAATCGTAAATAAAGACATACAAATATCAACTAACAACTTCGATTTTTAATAATAGAAACAATTTTGCCATTCCAGACACAACTTCAGGGGAGAAAAACTTCCCTATAAAAATAAAACTTAAAACTCATCAACATTATAAATATAGCTTTTAACTTCTAGATTTCAAATGCTCCCCTGCAACTCCGCCCTTCATTTAACACCGTTCGTTCGGGTACCATCACATTCCGGAGAGAAAACAGCATTACAGTAAAGCTTTCATTTGACAGAAAGGCGGGAACGCTGGGTGACAATAAAGATCTTTGGCCTCTGGGGCTCTTTTCCATGCTTTAGGGACGCTGCTTTAGTAACCAGTGTTTGGGAGAACAGCAATCTCCAGGAACCCGGAACGGGCAGATCTTCAACAGTTTCCGAGTCACGGGGTGTAGTGCACACGGCAGCGAGCAAGGTTCAAACGAAAACAGGTGAGGATCCCTGCATCACACAGTCTACTTCAAGTAAAAAAAAAAAAAATAATAATAGATTCACAGATAGCCATCAGCTGCTACTTTCAGGTTCTAGCAGGGTCTTGAACTGAGAAACGAACGCTTCACCAACTCTAAGCTTACTTGGAGGAGTAACTAGAAGACCAGGTGGTTGGCGACGGCAGACACAAACCCCAGCCCCAGTCTCAATAGTAAAACCAGCACAGAACCACGGAGGCGGTCCCTGAACAACAAAGGCGAAGGGTTGGGTGACGGTGTCACTAAAGCCTCGCTGATGCACTAAGAAATTACATGCAAAATTAAACACGATGTGCCATCCATATTTTATAGCTAGTTCTATGTTTTTGTGTTTTATTATTTTTTTTTCCAACTCTTCCTAATAGCTTAGACGATCTGATTGTCTCAGAGCTGTGGAGCACACCCTGCACTTGGATCTGCCCCACAGGGTGACAGCCTCTGTCGAGTCAGGAGAGCCACCGCGAAGGGACAGATACTCACTCAAAGGCACGGTTCACAGAAAGGCAAAGAGCTGGAGCACCTTGGAATTTCCAAAAGAATCCATTAAGTCTCACCTGTTAACAATTCCTTGGGAATTTATAAACAACAACAGAATCTACCTAGACTCAAAGCAGAGCGATGGGGAGGCCCCTCCGGAAGCCCAGCGCACTGTTCCCTCTGCTCTCCTCTCCTCTGCTCTCCGATTTGCAAGCTGCTGCAGAAACTGAGGAGACAACGCCATCCTCAGGAAGGCTTCTATTGCACATGCATTTCTTTGGTTGGAAGGAACACGCACAAGTCTGTTAAAATAGTTCCAGAATGAGCAGCTGTGGTGAGGTCAGCGGGGTGTGGACTTGCCTTCCTTGGGGCCTTAGTCAAGTCTCTGCGAGGCAAGGATGTGGTAGGATTGGCCTTTGATCAGCATCCCGTCCTCTACTTTGTAAGAAGAACACTTTAGAGGGACGAAGGGGACAGCAAAGGGGGAGGGGGAGGGGAAGGGGGAGGTGGAATGAAGGGGAAAGAGTGATTGTCAAAAAGTTTGCTGTGAGCCCTGGACTTGATACATCTTCTAGCTAACAGCTGAGGGTAAACAGCTGCCCTTACCTAAACTCCTTTTTAACTGAAAAAACGCTCTGGGTGGGGGGTGGGGGGCAACTACATTTAACAGAGATCAGTCATGGTCAGGCCCCACCTGAACCTACACAGAAGCTATACGCAGAGACCATCTGCTCTACACCAGCAGAGTCGGGGAACTGGTGCAGACGCCAGGTCCAGCTACAGGAGCAGGAGGCCTATATCTGGATCACCACAGGGCCAGCCGCAGGGGTGGGGGGCCTTCCTCGGGATCACCTCAGTCAAGGGTAAATCCACCACAGGCCAGCTGCAGTTCATGGACCCCTCCTTTGGGCTCAGCTCCTAGTTCTTTGGCTCTGACTCCACACTTTACCACTAAATCAAGCCATCTTAAAACATTAACCCTGAATGCTTTTAAATGCTTTTGACTCCTTTACGAACAAATAACACCTTCCTCCTCTATTGCTAACTCAGAACCACCCTCCCAAGCCGAGGGCTCTCTCCACTCTCTCTACCTTCCCAACATGCTCTTTACTTTCTTCATCAAAACTCTTACACATCTTCTCCCAACCCCCCAGAGTTCCTACATTCCTGTGTGTTTCAGATCATGGAGCAGACTGTTCCGAAAGAAGACAACCAAGCAGGCAGTTTCGCCGCAGGACAAGTTTGCAAAGACCACTTAGTCCTAACAAAGATCACATAATCAAAGTAACTAGAAGAAAACAGGGAATCGACCCAGAGTTCATGCTTCTGAGCACTCCAGGATGTGCCTGAGGACCACAGGCTCACAGCTTGCAAGAGGTAATGGCGCCATGCTTGCGGAGTCCCTTGTGCCAATCGGTGAGGCGCAGGATGCTGCGTGCGCAGGCTTTGAGAACTGTGTCTAGAGAGAAAAGAGGAAGGCCCTAGCATGGCGGGCACGGAAACAGCTCTCTGAGCAGGGGCGGGGCCGCTCTTTCATGGTCCGAGCTGTGCCTTCCTGACAGGAAGCCCTCGCCTTAGCCGGGCTTCCACACCTCGCCCAGGGCTTCCTCCAGCTTCTGCCGGTAGGCTGTGTAGCGCCGCTTCAGGCTCTGCAGCTGCTCGTCCTCCTCCTTGTCCAAGATGCGCAAGAAGTTCTGCAACTCTGGCAGGCTGAAGGCTTCCCACTGCGGAGAGAACAGGCCGTGTGTAATTCAGAGTCCGGGAATAATTACTTCAGTTCCTTTTTCCCCAGAGACAAGGTTAGCTACATAGCACAATCTAGCCTTGAACTCATGATCATCCCCCACCTCAGCCTCCTGAGCGACCCCAGGCCCTGCAGAACACTGGCTATCAGAAAGTCGGGGGTATGGTTGTCCTCAGCCCCTAGTCCAACCCTCCAGAGATCAATTCCCGGTGTCTGCATCTTCTTCCTCTCCCACAATCTTAACTCCAGACAGTTGCACAGCCCACCTGTTTTCTCCACCTCTGCCCCCCAGCTCTTGGTGGCCGCTCCTGGACCCTGGCATCAGCCTTCTCTTCTCGGTCTGCCTTACCCAACCCTCCTACACACACGGGTACGGCAAACGCTCATGGTTACAAGCATTCAGTTGTCACCCACTGAACACCACATGAAGTAAGAAATCCTCTACCTCCCCAGCCCAACATCTCACACTCACCCAGTACCCCAACTGGCTTAGGGCTTGTTGTTCGCCCCTCCTCTGCTTTGCCTAGCCATTTCTTGCTCACCCTTTGGATCTCAGCCTACCTTCCTGATCTTCCAGGATCTCTCCCCCTCGCAAGGTTCTCACTGCACCCTTTAAAAGCCCTGCTCACAATCTGGACTGAAATGACTGAAGCTCCCAGTGTCCCTCACCTACACCTGCCCTGCGTGGCAGCTGGCTGCCTCCCACTACTCGGAGTTTGTTTCCTGTCCTGATGACAGCGGTCTGGTTCCCTAACAGAGTCTCTCCCCACAGCAGGTACCATATTGCACATGCACTCAAATGCGCACATGCACTCAAATGCGCACACACACGCAGGCACAAAACGGAGTGATGACAGTGAGACGTGGAGAGATCCGACTCCTGCAAGCTGCCCTGACGTCCACATATGAGCCACGCCAAGCGCATGAGCACACATCACACAAAACAATAAAATATAATTAAGACAAACTTCTTGTTTTTTTAAGCAGTGACCATCAAGGAAAGTACTGCACAAGCCTGGTGACCTGGGTTCTAGCCTGGGACCCACCTAATGCGGAAGGGAAACGATTCTACACAGCCATCCCCTGAGCTCTATGCCTGTGCTGTGGTACACACACTCACAAACACATATCACACATACACACAATAACAATGACGATACTTTAAAGGAAATATTTAGTATCACCTTATAGATCATTTTGATTAGAAGAGCTAGAATAATGAGAGGTTTGCCTCAGGCCGTGTCCCCCATCTAAGCACAGTGCTGGTCTCTGCCGTCTAAGCCGGCAAGCCTCTTCTCCCAGCTGACGCCCTCCACAGGACATTCCACACTTCTGGTTTTTAAATTTTTATTTATTTTTATTTTATGTGCACTGGTGTATTGCCTCCATGAATGTCTGTGTGTGAAGGTGTCAGATCCTCTGGAACTGGAGTTACAGACAGAGGTGAGCTGCCATGTGGGTGCTGGGAATTGAACTTGGATCCTCTGGAAGAGCAGTCAATGCTCTTAACCACTGAGCCATCTCTCCAGCCCTCACTTCACACTGAGAGCTCGCAGATGATCTACAGGGCAGAAAATGTTTTCCAGTGAACACCCCAGGACATCCTCCCCTGGGGAGAAGGGTGCTCATGCCAAGGACTCCCAAGTCACCCACTGCATGAAGAGGGAGGCGGACTCTGAGGTCCGCATGTGCTGGGTTTCCCTTTATTTCCTGTCAGAAGGAAACTGGCCTGGAGTCTTTTCTCAGCAGCAGAGGGACGGGGAGGCTCAGCTGATCCGGGGCTGGGAGGAGATTAGAACGGCTCTCCACACAGAGCCAGACAAGCAAGAATTATTTCCTCTGACTCCCCGAAGAGGAAGAATTATTTCCTCCTGAAGAGCTCACGGCAATGTAATGGCCTAAGAGAATTATACTGTAAGCCAACTTGGGGATCATTCTGGGTGACTCCTGCTCCCTCCCGCCCCACCTCCTTGATGAAATAAAGCAGGCCAGCTGTTCTGTGGGGCTGGGTGCCACTGTCAACAGCTGCTCGCTCACCTCTCCAATTCCGTGTTCTCGAAGGACAAAGCTCAGCGCGTCAGTTCTGGGCCCTGCTACCAAGCGCAGGTAGAGCGGGTGCTCCCGGTCGGAGAGCTTGCAGGCATACACTGGGGCGGGAGACAAACAGCCTGTTACAGAGGTCAGTCACAGTCAACAGCCCACTCCCGAGCCTCTATAAATACCAACGGCCCACGGTGAACAAAACGCCCAGGATACACCAAGCCTTGATGAGGAGGAAATGAGTTCTAAAAACAAAATAAATAGGAATTTGCCTCAAAAGATTCTGTCCTTCCTGTCAGAAAGAAGACAAACTTTAGGGGAGAAAAGAAGAACTTAACCCCTTTAAAAACAATGAAAATATCTCAATATCTCAACCAAGCAACACGAATCCCAAGCTCTAGTAGCAAGCCTCTTTGTATATTAAGAACTGGAAGCCAAGCGAACCAGACATTGTCACACGGACATGGCGTGTCTCTACACAAACACACTCTAGTGTCTAAAGATATGCCAGCCACGAGGGTGACAATTCAGGATACGGCCACTTTAGACTGTGTAGCTGATGTCCAGCTGAGCTGGCAAAGTTGCTGGCAAGCTAAAAATGTCACCAGACCTTCCCTGTCCCTTGCTATTCAAATGGAACTTCACCGGTTTCCTGGTGGCTGCTAGTCCTCCACCAGGCTGCGGAGCCTGTGGCTTCGGGAGGGCCGGAGCTGTCGGGACTGTGTCTAACGAATGGCACACCCTCAGAAGGAAGCTGTGTGTCAGTTACCCTGTGCGCCAGGTCAAGCTCAGCACATCTTCCTCTGTGACTGCTGCCGGCTTTTCCCAGAGCCAAACCGGAGAAAGCGCAAATAGCTCACTGCTATTTGTTATACTTCCGGGTTGGCGCAGAGAGAATCGTAGACGCCAACTTCCTTCAAACGCCTTGCCAGGGACATCCCATCCCATTTTATGAGATGACCTAATATTCTTTCTATCCACTGGGCATGAGCATAAGTTCAGACAGACCCTGGGTCAAAACACCACTTATTCTTTTCACATGTGAGTTGAATGAATTATACGTGTGCCTCTTTGTGCATCACACCACGTGTGCGTGAACTTCAACGTGAAAGCATTGCTGAAGACTTCAACCACAGAAGTCTTTTTTTTTAAGTTTTATTTATGTATTATGTATACAGTGTTCTGCCTGCACATATGCCTGCAGGCCAGAAGAGGGCACCAGATCTCATTACAGATGGTTGTGAGCCACCATGTGGTCGCTGGGAACTGAACTCAGGTCCTCTGGAGGAACAGCCAGTGCTCTTAATTGCTGAACCATCTCTCCAGCCCATTCTTTTGTGTCCTGAAAGGTATTAAAATCCTTGCCACACCACACCCTCACCAAACCTGCCCCTCCGGGCGTGCCAGCAAGTCTCCCACACGTGCCTACTACCTGCAGCCCCAAAGCCCCTCAACCACTCTTCAGCTCAGAGATACAAGCAGCCAGGAATCATAAAGATCCGCCTTGAGCGTGTGGCTTCCAGTCTGTCCCTGGGCTCTGACACAGTCTGACACGGCATCTATCTGCTGCCCTTCTCCTAACGCATACAAGAGACATAAACAGAGCGGACAGACCGCTCTCCCTGGACGTGTGGCCACACACCTTGGTCTTCCCTGTGACATCGCTTGTAAAGTGCAAACTTGCTGGGGCTCTCTGTCACCAGAAACTTCTTGAGCAAGGCCTCGATCACTTCTCCCACGGTGTTTGTACTGCTGATGTGAAGTGTGTTCACACACCCTCGGCTGCTGGGTGGGGGTCTCCCGGAGCTGGCAGGGGTCTGGGTCGGTTTGCAGAGTTCCGTCTGCACCTTAATGAAGCCAGTGTAAATCCCATTTGAGTTCTGAAGAAGGAAGAAAGGTCACGGTGAGTGGTGTAGGCAGGACAGGAGTGCATCAGTGCGTCAAGACAAAGTGGAAGGCCAACAGTTCTTTGTGGCTCTTCTCTCAACTTCCCAGGAGAGTGCAGAGAGGGACCTCAGAGAGGAATCGGAAATGCAGTGGAGGAAACACACTAGCCCTGCAGCACTGGCTGGCCCTGCGTTTTGGCTGGCCCTGCGGACTGAGCCTCTGAAGCCTCGTGTGCTGGGCCAGCACCCATCCGAGAGGACACAGTCCTGTGCGGCACATGTCTGCCAGTCCATAGCTCCTTTTCTCTTCTCTGAAGGGGTGTTGGTATTACAGATGTGCACTACCCCATCTGGCCTTTTCCTGGGTCTTGGGGATCAAACCTGCCAGGCTGTACCCACCGAGCCATCTCCCTGACCCCATCTGTCTTTCGGTAGAACCAACTGAACCAGGAAGGACTTACCAAGGTCATCTTCAACTTGTCTGTGACGGCTAAATTGTACTTATGGACTTTCTCTTTGATTTCCTCTTTGCTGAGGTAATTGTGAGTTTCCTTCTCTTTCTCCACATCCTAGAAAAAAAAATCATGTCATGCACGAACAACATAGGGGGAAAAAGGCAGATGAACTAGGCGTCTTCTCCATCACACAAAAGAGCAGCAGGCGCATTTCCCGAGACACAACACCGCTCCATTTCACCTTTAACACCCCAGGCTCACCCGCCACGTGTGCCCCCACTTCCCACACTGAAATGAAACCAACCCACCAGCAACTGAAAACAGTGCTTCATTAAACAGCATTCTGCAAATCTCTCTGGTCAATTTCCCTTCTGCAAAAACATCATTCCACACAGTACAAGCTACTGGACACTTCGACGTCAAACAATTGCTTATTTACATGTTTATTTCATTTTCTTCAAGACGGGGTTTCTCTATGTAGACCTGGCTGACCTGGAACTAACAGAGACCCGCCTGCCTCTGCCTCCTGGGGGCTGGGATTAAAGCTGAGAGTCTACGCCCAGTTTCTAACGATATTTAAAGATGCATGCCTAGAACTGTATTAACATTATGATCACTCCAGCTTTCCAGTCTATATTAGCAATAAGCACAGCACGGAATGGTGCCAATCAACCGGCGCTAGCCATCACCTGTCAAACCATGCACAACCTCCCTAGGCCAAGACGCAAGTGACCAGACCCCTCTACCCAGCACCCTGCCTGCTTCTCCCCACACCTCTCTCTCCGTACAACCAGAAAGGGGAAAAACTGACCAGTTAAATTCTCTTGTGAGCCTTTAGAATTTACTACTAATTTACTGCCTATAAATAAAAGACCGTACATCCTACCTAGCTTTATGTCAACTTGACACAGGGTAGAGTCATTTGGGAATAGGCGACTTCAGCTAAGAAAACACCCCCACGAGACTGAACTGTGGGCAAGCCCGTGGGGCATTGATTGGATGACAGATGTGGGTGGGCCCAGCTCACGGTGGGCGGTGCCTTCCATGGACTGCTGGGTGAACACTCACTCCTCCAGAGTTCCTGCACCCTGATTTTCTGGGACAATGGACTACATGCAACTCTAAGGAGTAAATTCTCTCCTCCCCAAGCTGCCGTTGCTCAGAGTCTCACCCAGCAGTGCAGACCCTAAGACAGCACAGGTGCAGCCCCGTAAGCACGGTGCCTACCTGGGTCACAGGGAACTCTCCCAGGCACCCAGCAGAGCTGGCATAATTACTCTAGAGCCCAGGTGAGACCAAATTTGAGGATTTGAGGAAGTGAATTAATTTGGAAGTGAAGAAATTTCGCTGCTGAGGGGAGGCCTGAGCCCAAAGCCCAGCAACTCTCTCCAGCCCAGCTGTCTGGCACCCTGTAAGTGTCTGCATGTGGGCACTTTCATTTACTCCTCCCCGAAACTGAGCTAGCTAGTTTCTGTGGCTTAGAGGAGTCAGGAGAGGTTTGTGGAGCTAACTGGCCCTTCCAGTGACAGCCCCCACTAGTTACCAGAGCAAGCTCTCCCTTGCTCCGGGTCCTACATGTCATTTCCGCTAAACCGGTCTTCAAGGCTCTGGCGTAGACGAACATTTGAAAATGTAAAGACCACGTGTACAGTCAGATTCAAGCTCGAGGAGTGGACTGGAATTAAATTTGGATGGTTTCAGCTGGCCGAAGCTCACCACGCTCACGGCTAGATATTCTCCAGGCAGGCGGCTGTTCCATGAGGATTCCTGCGTGGCAGCGGCATAAATACATCAGGAATGGCCACTACGGAAGCCACGAGCGGAGAGCCACCCAGCATAGAAAAGGCTCTTAGGCCCTAACGAGGGTGAAGGGCATCGACTGTGACCATTTCCAGTTTCTGCACTGGCCTGGCACAGCCTCCCAGACTAGAACCCAGACAGCACTGGAAAATAACCAGCACGGATAATATGCGCATCTCCGTGGCTCCACGGGGCAAGCCGGAAGCCCGCTGGGAACACTGCCAGTGCCGATGTGGTCCCCACCGCACTCTCAGAACAGTTTTATATTTGTTATTGTGGGTTAAGATTTTCCCAAAGAGGAACGGAGAGATGACTCAGCGGTCAAGAGCACTGACTGCTCTTCCGGAAGACCCAGGTTCAATAACTGGGACCCACACGGCAGCTCATAGCTGTCTGTAACTCCTGTTCCAGGGGACCCAACATCCTCATAGAGATGTGCATGCAGGAAAAATACCAATGTACATAAAATAAAAATAATTTTTTAAAAAGGGAAAAAAAAAGATTTTCCAAAAAAAATTCTAAGGAAATGTAAAATATGTAGTCCAAACTGGGCACGCCTTCCACCATAGCTCCTGGACTGAGGCAGGAGGATCTCTGTGAGTTCCAGGCCAGGCTGGGCTGTACAGTGAAACTCTATCTCAAACAAAACAAACAAACAAAAATGTAGCCCATTCCTCCTTGCCATTCTTTCCAGGCGACAACTAGTCAGCCAATGGCCACAGCTGACCAGAGAAATGAGGTAGCCTTGTCTACACATTCAATTTGTGTTAACTGCCCAGAGGCCTTCAAAGTACATACAATTATTCCTGAGAAAACAGGTTAAAGGTCATTGCCTCCTCCATAGACACCAACTCCTTCTGTCCCTTATAAAGAAAAAGGCACAGGATTTGCAGCTAACTTCGGCTTCTCTCCCCGCACAGCTTAGACATCTCCAGGTTATTTCCCACCGCTAACACGATGCCAGCGCTGCAGAAACAGTTGCCGCTGCCTTATCAAAGTAATACTAGTGAGGAAAAAATTTCTGGGCCGGGCGGTGGTGGCGCACGCCTTTAATTAATCCCAGCTCTTGGGAGGCAGAGGCAGGCGGATCTCTGTGAGTTCGAGACCAGCCTGGTCTACAAGAGCTAGTTCCAGGACAGGCTCCAAAACCACAGAGAAACCCTGTCTCGAAAAAAGCAAAAAAAAAAAAAAAAAAAAAGAAAGAAAGAAAAATTTCTGTGCAGATTCAGTAGCGATTGTAGCTGGTTGGCTGAATCCAGAGACAGAGTTCTGAGTTCAGAGACGGGTTCAGAGGGGTGTGGGTAAGAACTGAATGGCCCGGTGTGGTGGCACATGCTGGAATCCCAGCACTCAGGAAGAGCTAGCCTCGGCTACATAGCAAGAGCCTGCCTTTAAAAAACAGACAAAAAAAAAAAACTAAAGGAATAGCTGAGGGGTAGCAAGCATGAGGCTTTGCCTTTGATCCCCAACGCTGCAAATGAGCACCAGGCTAACGGTGTGGGGTGACCAAGAAGGGCCAGGAGGTGCAGAGCATTCCAGCAGGCTTGGGCTCTGCTCCCTGGTCTACCCCAGGGCCTTGGGGCTTGTTCACCCTCCCAGGTCTGTCTCACTTCCTGCTAGATGGCCAGTCTGTCACATCTGAAGAGCTCCTGACCTAACAGCAACAGGTCCGCAAAGATCTAATCTGATGCTGTTCTCTCTAGTAAGACCAAAGGAGGGACATGGCTCCATCTACGGGATCAAGGAAGCCGAGGGCCCCAGACCACTGGCTGTACATAAACATACTGCATGTGTATCCTGGGGCCTTCAGCTGGGTGGGATCCCAAGGAAAAGAAGTGAAGGGGCAAAGAGGGGGTTGTTAGTCAATTCCCAAGGGCAGCCTTGATGACTCGGGCTAGAGCCCGCCCCTAGGCCCCCTGGAACCAGGAGCCCACGGCACTGAGAGGAACATCAAAGGAGCCCTGTCCTCAGGACAACCCACACAGGACCACAGAGGAGGAACTCGGGAAGGTTATCTTTACTTCTCAGAGATTAAACCAAGGAAAGAGCAGAAAGCATTGTGAGAGTTGTAGTCCGTGACCTACAAGACCCCTTCTGGGCCGAGCATATCATTGTTCAAAGATCGATCAACTGGACAGCAAATCCTGGGAAAGCAGAGCACGTCCGAGCAGGGTTTAAAAAATAATGTGGGGGGGAGGCTACTTGATCTAATCATATAGGCGTGTGCCTGGGGGCGGGGCACGGACACAGGGACTCTGAAGCACCTGTCTCCTTCTCAGGGTGCACGTTACCTCTGGGTAGTCCAGGCTGAACACGCCTGACAAATTCAGCTGCTTCAAGACGGGAGGGAAATGACACCGATTTCAGGTAGGGTCCAGACTGGAGAAGGACCCTTACCTTGGCAAGACTTCCAGGTTGTTTGAGCCTTTGAGAGACTCTTGTCTGCCAGCCTGGGGAAGAATCCCTCCAAATACACGCACAGCCCTGCAGGAGGGAGGGAAGGAAACACAACCCAGGCGGGGCAAAGAGGTGGGAAGGAAAAGGGCAAAGACGGGGGTTAAGCCGTGGTGTGGCAGGCGTGGCACAGCGCAGTCTATAAACAGGACTCTCACTTCGGGGCAGGACAGGGCAGAGGCATCCGGCAGTGAATAATGCATGGTTATTGCTCTCGGCAGCCGGGGAGGGGCTGTGCCACACCCCAGAGCGGCTGCTGGGCAGGTTACAAGTCATCTCTGTCTGAGGTCACAGGGAGAGGTCTGCCACCCCAACGCTACGCTCGCCCCTGGCGTTTCAGCCAGTGTGCCCAAAGAGCACAATTTGGGTCAACCTTGCTTCCTGGGTGGGGCCACATTTCCAGACTGTTTGTTTTCTCACCGGTGAGACACACCCACCTCACAGACACAGACAACCCGCACCCAAGGTGTGTTCCCATAGGCTCATGAGTCAGACTTTTCTAAAGACGGACCCCTACAGGTCTGAGAGAGGGTCCGCGAACAGCTTCTGTTTGTCTGGTTAACTCTGAAGCTACACCAAAATTTAAATTACAAAGCCAATGGACAACAAAAGCTCAAACCATAATGAACAAATCCGAGTGGCTTCAAAGGGGTAAAAATAGACAGATGCACAATCACTACCTCTGTTTTAGCTTAGTGGCAGAATGCGAATTATGGTTTAGACATACTTAGGCCTGAAATCATGGCTCTGCCACACCCTAGCTGTGTGACCAAAGGTAAGTTATGTAACCTCTCTGAGCCCTGGCTTTCTCGTCTCTGTGAAATGTGAAGAAACAATACCTACTTCATACCACTGAGAGGGCACAGTGCCGGCCATCACTGGACAATTATTTATTAGTGCCCACTGGCGCCAAGCTCCGGGCCAAGCGCACTTCAAGCTGAGAGAGGCAGTTGTGATCACCACCTCTTCCCGGCCAGCAGCCTGCTCAAGTTTGCCTTGCTCCCTGTGCCCCACCCACACCTGCCTGTTTGACTGTCATCTGGCTTGGCACCACAGGCCTCTACGATACAAGGTGGCACTAGGGAAGAGGTCATGACAGAGCGCTTGTGTGAGACACCTGAGGTTTGGGGAAAAGCCCAGCGGGGAAACTGCTCTCCAGGCAAGCCTGAAGACCCGAGGTAGATCAGCGCTCTGAGAAAGCTGGGCATGGCGACACACACCTGCAATCCCAGAGCTCCTTTGGTGAGATGGAGACATTGCAGGGCAGCTAGCCGGGAGTGTGCAGCAGCAATCAACAGAGACCCTGTCTCAAAACCACTCAAGGGAGGTCTCTACCCTCTGCCGCTTTGGGAGTGCTCCGATGCCCACACGCACACACACAAATATTAATTAAACAAAAATTAAAAGAGGAAAGAAAGATAAAGAAGCTACAGACATTCTTCCCGGGGTGCTAAGAGGAAGAAAGAACAAAAACAAAAAAAATTAAATTTTCCAGAGTAAGGAAGGTGGACCACCAGTGCATGCTGCTCACCCCCTTCCTCGTGGCTCTGGCACCCGATGAGGTCTGGGTCCACCCTGCAGCATCAGAGGGTAACCTGACCAGGCCGACGAGCGCTCCCTCTGCACACTAGACTGAAATCATGAATTACTGCTTTGCATTTCACCCCCAGTTTTGAAAGCAGGCTACCCAGTGGCACAGAAACACAACAAGTCCTGTGTATGATCACATACAGACTGAAATACCTAGCGGCGCCCATCCTCAAACAGCACAGTTCCCGGACAGTGCGCTCTGGCTGCCAGTGGGATTCAGCCAGTTATGGTGAGCCGAGTCCAGGCCCTGACTCCTAGAAACATATTCCTGCCAGGCGGGGCTCCAGTAAGGAAGCAGAACAATGCATCATGGGGTGTGGTGGTCAATTTCAATTGTCGGCTTGGCTGGATAAGGAGCAGGGGGAGCACGACTAAGGCACTGTGTTAGAATGGTGCTTGCAGAGGGTCAGTGGAGGGGAGGACGCCCACCCTGACTCTGGGCAGCACAATCCCATTGAGCCGAGGTCCTGGACTGGGTGACAGGCCATCTAGGCACTGCTCCCCACTTCTCTGTTTCCTGGAGGGCACCACAGACCGAGTGACCCTAGCTGGCTGTCATGCCTCTCTTGCCGTGTGAACTCGGTGGGAAATAAGCCCTTCCTCACCCTTAAGTTCACAGGAGCCAAACTCGAGAAGCCCACTCTCTGGAGAGGCAGTGTCTAGAAAGCCCCTCCTGCTGCAATGCTGGAGCGGGCAGGCGAGAGACGAGTTCTCACTGGCTGTGGTGGCGCTGGCCTTTAAACCCCAGCACTCGGGAGGCAGAGCAGAGAGAGGCGGGTGGATCTGTGAGTTCCAGGACAGTCTATGCTACACTGAAACCCAGTATTCCCAGTGTCACCCCCCACCCCAAAGAAACAAGTTCTCCGGGAGCAGAGCAAGCAGAGGCAGGGCGGACGTGTTTAAAAGTTCTTTTTTCTAGGAGGTGAAAGGTCCCAGACAGGACCCCATATCCCAGGCTAGCTGCAGACTTGCTATGTATGTGGCCGAGAAAATCCTCCTGCCTCCACGTCTAGTGCTGGGGTTACAGGCACACCTCACGACCCCGAGTTGACTGAAAACGTGTTGTGAGTTACATGCTCCGGAACTGGGCTCTCAAGTATGACAAGCAGTAGAGAACCTTGGCGGGAAGTCTTTTTAGGTGTGCGATGTGGAGATCCTGGTATGGGATGAACACAGAAGGGGCTGTCACACAAAGCTAACATATAAGAAGGGCAGGATGGCCCGGGTCTGTATTGACATCAGCTGCCCGGCTAACACTCCTCACTAAGACACCGAGGAGGCAGAGCACAAAAGTCTGTCCGAGGATCAACTTTTCAATGCATACCGTAACTATCCAGCAGCCATGTCGTGTTCCGGCCAACCGCAAGCCAGGAGCCGCACGGAGCTTTGGAGGCTGGCATAAGGAAAGGAACTGCGGGGCTTTGAAGGGCTGCAGCGGGCGGTACAGAGCTAAGCGATACAGACATGGGTGCAACAAAGGACGAGGCAAGAGCACCAAGAAAACAATGTGAACGGGACGTGTAAGGACATGGGAAAACAAGCAGACACAACTGTAAGACTCAAAACAGCAGTTCCTGGGATGCTGGGTGCTGACCTGTGACCCAAGAGAACAGCTGATGGGGCTGGAGAGATGGCTCAGTGCTTAAGAGCATTGGCTGCTCTTCCAGAGGATCCAGGTTCAATTCCCAGCACCTGTAGAACAGCTCACCCCTGTCTGTAACTCCAGGTGCAGGGGATTGACACCCTCACACAGACACATGTGCAGGCAAAATACCAATGCACATAAAATAAAAATAAATAAATCACTTAATAAAAAGTAATAATAAAAAAAGAACACGGCTTCTGTGTTCTCAAGGCCCCATTGCTGCAAACCCACGGGTACCATGTTCAGAGATTCGGTGCCTCTCTTGTGTGTGGTCCTGGCCCCTCTGGGACTGCTGCTCTGCGCACACGACGGAGAGCTGTTGCTCTATTTCCAGTCCTGTGAGGACTCAGGAGTCTACCTTGCCTGAGTTCAGCTTGTAGGTGGGTAACTCTCCTCTGCACCTGTGCGTTCTCCTGGTCAACCCCGACCTAGTTGTCCCTGCAGGGACAGCTGTGCCCCCGCTTCCTCAGCTGACAGAGGTGTGGGCCTCTAGTAGTAGCAGAGGAAGCCAAGTGACCTGTGTCTCCTCTCACCCACACCAATCTTCTAAGATGCCCAGTGGCCTTCGGAACACTATAGACTCTGGGAAGCCCTGCAGATAAAATGTAAAAATACCCAGCCCAGAGGAGACTTTTAACAATGTTATGAACATGCTATGGTGCTCATTTATTGTGACCCGGTGAGTACTGTAAGCAGGGACATTTTTTTGTTCCTTCATTACATAGCCCAGGCTGGCTTCAAACTTACCACTCACCAGCCTCAGCCTGAGTGCTGTGGTGACGGTGTGTGTGATAGTCCTTATGTCTAGGGGGCTACCATACACCTGAAACACATCTGTCATTCCTGGTCATTTGAAGCATCCTACGGCTACTGATTAACAGTCAAAATGACACCAGGAGAGAACACTGGTGGCTATTTTAAACTATTCATTAAAAAAAAAAATCAAAATTAAACAGTCCACAGACTACAAAAACAAAACCACAGCAACTTTCTTTTTTTTTTTAAATATTTATTTATTTATTATGTATACAATATTCTGTTGGCGTGTATGCCTGAAGGCCAGAAGAGGGCACCAGACCTCATTACAGATGGTTGTGAGCCACCATGTGGTTGCTGGGAATTGAACTCAGGACCTTTGGAAGAGCAGGCAATGCTCTTAACTGCTGAGCCATCTCTCCAGCCCCACCACAGCAACTTTCTAAGGATGGGTGTGTAGCCGTCTTCTCTTAAGTGCCGCAGAAGAGAAACAAAAAGAGGTGTGCTCCTGTCTGTCACCACCCTCTCCCAGTGCCACCCTGGCAGTCCCCTGCTCCTCACCTCATGGTCGCCTCCCCCCACCCAGGAAGCCATCCTCACCATAGCAGCCCATGGGTGCGGCCTGCGCTACATACATACAGGTCCAGCATCCTCGGTACCTTCTAAGGCTTCTAGCAGCCCTACTGTGTTTTTAAATCTTTCACTCCTACGACTGTGTTCCACTAGCTGGGTCCTAAACAGAGGCAGGCCCTGTCCTCCACACAACAGACCTGGTCATGACTCTGGCTGCAAGCCTGCATTTGCAATCTAGCCTCCCGCGTGTCTTGTCAAGCCGTGTGATGTTCTCACAATGCTATAAAACCGCAAGCGCATACAAGGCCTTTGCAGTATCAGACGCGCAATGTTTTACATGTCCCCGCTATCCCTCTGCAGCATCGAGGAGCACGAGGCCTTCAAAGCGTGCCCCTTCAGTATGCTGGCACAGCCGGGCTGCGAAAGCCTTCAAAACGTGCCCCTTCAGTATGCTGGCACAGCCGGGCTGCGAAAGCAGGTCCTGGCCCAACACGTTAGTAAGACTGACTGCAGTTGTGATACACATTAGAAGGCTTCATTTGGGCCTTCCATGACCTCACCCTTTAAAGCCCTGGTTTCCACTCCACCAATACCCTATATGGTTGTGCTTTGAAAACTGGGTCTCGTGCCAATCGTCAAACAGCCACTCGCTCGTTTGTCTGGAGCCAGAAAACAAACTTGGAGGTGGACCTGTGGCTCCAGGAGTACCCCAGCCGAGATCCCAACCTCAAAGCGTACCAGATGACACTCAGCCTTAGAAGGCACCGTTGAAATGTTTCTAAGGGAGCTGACTAGATGCTTTCATTTCGGAACGGTGACACAATTCGTGGCCGATTTAACTTTGATCACATTTTGGGTGAACAAATCAAGAGGGGAGAGGCCATGCACACAGAAACCTGGCTACACTCACTGCCTGAGCAACTAAGCAAAGGAAGGAGGCAGCAGGTGACATCAGCACTCGGGCAAAGGCCAGAGGCTTTCATAACATGCCAACTCCAGGCCTCCGTCTCCTTGATGGCTGACAGCCCTGAACTATGGTCTCTGTCACCCCCTGCATTATCTAACACTCTATTTGACCTGCCTGCAACGCTCCCCTCATCAAGTACTATAAAGTAAGTGTGCCGGAGATTAGGAAAATTAACTAAGAAAATGAAGACAAGAGGGTGCCTGAAGCCAGGAAGGAAGTGAGCCACACAAAGCCGTGGCAACACACCTGTTGGCCCAGATGCCGGGTTAAGGTTCTCACTGATGCACTCTGGGGGCCCCTGGAGTCATCCAGTGGCCACACACCACCAGCTAACAGCAATTACTACCAGGACTCAGGAGCCCACTCAGTGCCCGCCCCCATGACAGCCCCAGGGAGACTGGAAGCTTGGTGGGTCGGAGTCTGGAGGTCGTGTCTCATGTTGTCACAGCCTCCATGGAACTTTTGAAAACTCTGTGGTTAAGGGGAGGTTCCGGGGAAAGGGACTCGAACAGGCTCGTTTGGAGGGCGGCCAGAAAGGAATGCTGTGACCTGGAAGGCAGGTGGGGTCTGGCTGGGAAACCCTGAATGTGGCAGCTGCTCCACCACCGGCAGCAATCTAAAGTCACCAGAGGTGGGCAGACAAAATGTGTGGCAACTTTGCCAGGTGACGCCTGGTTTAAAGAGAAAAACAAAAGAAGTCTTAATAAAATCAGAAATTGGGGTTAGATAGGCTGTTCAGTGGTGACCTGGTTTCGGTTCCCACCCACCAACATGAGGGCTCATAACCATCTGTTAACTCCAGTTCCAGGGGATCTGACGCCCTCTTCTGGCCTCTGAGGGCACCGCATGCTCAGGGAGCAGACGTAAAATGATCTGCACCAGGCTTATAGGAAAGGACGACGCCGTCTTTCCTTCTCCTGTTACAAGTCTAAGTTCCCACCATATGAAAGAAGATTTATTCCAGCCTAGATAATGAGTTTTTAGGTCACAAAACTATAAATGCAGACGCTCGGAGCAACAGGGAGACAGTGTCCAACAGGCCACTCTGAACTCCAGGATGGCTTGGATTTACATACGGTGCTGCAGTCTCACTAACATGCTCACCTAAGAATTCTTAGCACTTGCTTGATCTTGTACAGCCCAGGTCCACTGCACCAAAAAGAATGAGTCATGCTGGGGACGAATCCAGGGTCTAGCAGATGCTAAGAAACACTCTTCCGGCGAGCTTGCATCCTAATACTTTCTTTTACACACAGACACAAGTCCGAAGAGGCCATAGGGAGGTTTAGGTTAAACTGTTTATCCCTCTTGTTCCCATGAATTCAGAATATTCCTCCATAGCAGCCTACATGCCTCCCAAGATGGCTCTTTTGATAAGTCAGTTCCTAACCTATAAAAGGCATGCCTCGAGTAGTACACGATTCCTTCTGCTGGGAGCAAAAGACAAAGATGTCCCCTTTTGTGCGCCATATCTCAGAAAACGCTGTTGCCCGCAGAACGTGGGCCATGGAGTTCACCGGGAAGCCACTGAGCCTCTGCAGTGTTGTTTTGAGCACGCGGCTCCGGAGCTGGCTTTGCAGCCCAAGAAATCATCTCTTCCTCTTGGCCAGAAGGGCCAAAGTACTGTTGACGACGGAATATAATCTGAGAGCAAAGAGCCAGGAGACCGGCACCTGTGGGGGCTGGGCAGCGTGCGTGCCCAGTCACCCTTCATAGGAATCGTCTTCCTGTCTCCTGCTCTGTGGCAGCTGTGAGGAGAAATGTGAGGGACCCAGAGGCTGGGGTCACACAGCCGACGTTCACAGAAGGACCAAGGAGTGTCCGTGTTGCCCCAAAGGCTCTGGCCTAAAGCGAAGGAGGACTGCTAACACCCAGAAAGAATAAAGGTCATCTCCATTCCACACACAGAAGGAATTGGGGGACAGCTCCATTCTTCGCCCCTATTTTGCTACCCTTCTCTAGTGTGCTGGCTGGCCTACCTCAACCTGACACAAGCGGGAGTCATCTGAAAGGCGGGAACCCCAACTGAGAAAGGGGCGCCGCAAAATCCAGCTGTGGGGCATTTCTTAGTGATTGATGGGGAAGGGCCCAGCCAGGGGGAGAGATGCCACTGCTGGGCTGGTGGTCCTGGGTTCTATAAGAAAGCAGGCTGGACAAGCCAGTAAAAGCAGCTCCCCTCCATGGCTCTGCAACAGCTCCTGCTTCCAGCTTCCTGCCCTGCTTGAGTTCCTGCCCTGACTTCCTTTGATGATGAAAACTATGGTGTGGAAGTGTAAGCCACATAAACCCTTTCTTCCCTAACTTGCTTTTTGGTCATGGTGTCTCATCACAGCAATGGAAATTTTAACTAAGACACATAGTCTCCAGAGTTGATGTCAGTGGGTGGGGAGCCCCAGTGGGTGGGTGGGTGGGGGGGAGCCCCCCCCCCCCCGTCAATCTCCTCACAATTACCTTCCAGGCACTATCTCACGCCCTTCACAATCTGACAGAGAGCAGCAGAGCAGCTGAGACCCTGTGTTGAACAGAGACCTGCTCGTGGTTTTTGGAGCCTGAGTTATTTTTGCCAAAGTACTCAACTGAGTGTGTGGTGATCTGAGCGCGTAGTAATGCTATATTCTTCATACCTGGCCATGACCAAAGAGCTCATTCAAAGATTGGAGAACCATTTCCAGCATTAAGAAAATGGTGAGAAAGCTGGGAGAAGTACTTCCAGGGCAGTCAGAGCTACACAGGGAAACCTGTTTTGAAAAACAAAGAAAAAAATGAAGGAAGAAAGGAGATAAAGAAAAGAGAGAAGAGAAAGAAAGAAGGAAGGAAGGAAAGAAAGAAATAGAAGGAAGGAGGGAAGGAGAGAGAGGGAGAGAGAGGGAGGGAAGGAAGGAAGGAAGGAAGGAAGGAAGGAAGGAAGGAAGGAAGGAAGGAAGGAAGGAGAAAATGGCTAGATACTGTCATACCCTAAAAAGCACCATCCAGCTCATGGGAGGGTTTCTAAATAAAAGAAAAACCAGAGAAGTACGAACTCTGCAAAGAAAGCCAGCCTAGTGGACAGAGGGCTTGCCTAGCACGCAGGTAGCCCTGGGTTCAATCCCTCAAGACCCATAAGCTGGACGTGGTGGTGCATCCTTCAGTCCCAGCACTCAGGGCACAGCCAGGAGCAGGAGCTCAGTGTTATCCTTGGCGACTTGGCAAGTTTCAGAGCAGCCTGGGAGACCTAGCAGAAGTGCCTAAATATGGAAGTATGCCAGAAAGTTGAGTGTTTGCCCTCTATCTGGGGAGATCTGGAGAGGAGCCTCCCTCCCTCCTCTTTTTCTGTGGAAAAAAAGAAACATTAAAAAAATTACAAACACTTCAAAAACCTTCTTCAGAGTCTGGATGACTTAATCGGAGAAGAAAAAGTGAACCATGGGGTTAGTGGGGGACTTTTTACGTATAAAAAATAAATATCCCTGGAAACAAAAATAATCATAACACAACTGAGCACTTTGCCAGTAAAACTGAGTTCACTTTCATGTGCCAACTGCCCCCCAAAAGAAACAGAGGCACTAGCCAGGCAAGGCTGACAGCCAGCTGCATATGGAGACCACAGGAACAAGGAGCCAGAGACAGCAGAGTTCTCAGGTAAAGAGACATCACCATGACAGGGAACTAAAAACAGCTTATCAGCTTCTAAACACACGTGTGCACACTCAGGGAAGTCAGGTGGAGAGACGTTACCGTGTCAGTGAAATAACAGTTTCATCAGCTTCTAAACACACACACAGAAATTTCAGGTAGAGAGATGTCACCATGTCAGTAAATCAAAACCGCTCCATCAGCTTCTAAACACACACACACACACACAGAGAACTCAGGTAGAGAGATGTCACCATGTCAGTGAAATAACGGCTCCATCAGCTTCTAAACACACAAACACAGAATTCAGGTAGAGAGATGTCACCATGTCAGTGAATTAAAACAGCTCCATCGGCTTCTAAACACACACACACAAAGAGAAAGAGAGAGAGAGAGAGAGAGATATCTCAGGTAGAGAGATGTCACCATGTCAGTGAATCAAAACAGTTCCATCAGCTTCTAAACACACACACACACACAGAAATCTCAGGTAGAGAGACACCACCATGTCAGTGAATTAAAACAGCATCAGCCTCTAAACACACACACACTCTGATGCACTCAAACATTCACACAAAAACACACATTCACACATGCATGCACACACACGCACACACACACACACACACACTAGTACTGCCAAAAAACAATAGTTGGCTCCTGAAGTCACACAGCTGAGCAATTTACAAATAAAGGCTGCCCAGAGCTGCCCCAAGAATGGGGCTGCCTGTTTGTTTTTATTAGTGTTTGTCTGTAACTGACACCGTCTTTGCAGGGGTGAGGCTCTTCCACGCTGAGGTTTCATTCGCCCTCCTGCTCCATTTCCTCCTGCAGTGGTGTGCACAGGAAGCTCACAGTCCAGGGGAAACCAGCTCCACCTCAGCTCAGGGGGACAGCAGCTCGCCCTCCCCCATCGCCCAGAGGGTCAGCCTACAGGAGCAGGGGAGTGCTAAACCCTGGCTGGGTGGGAGGTATGGATGTCCTGGAAGGACTGTGTGAGGACTGTGTGCATGGGCGGGCGGGCACCTTCAAAGCTGCCCTTCTCTCCATGCTAAAGACCCAACGGGAAGCAGGCGGCTGCCAACACCAGAGGATGGTCAGCAAAGCCGCAAACACAGGATATTCTGCGAGGCATCGCCTGAGCAAGTGTCCCCAAGGACACAGGATGCTTCACTGTGGAAGCGAAGGAAACGCTAGGCCAGGGACGGCATGGAGTTTCACTCATCCGGGGCCACACTCCTTCCGCAAGGATGTCAAGGTTCTGTCTTTCTGCCTTTTCAGCGTCAAGTCAATTTCCTCCCCGGGGAACGAGTCCATGGAGTGCTCTAACAGGCAAACACAACTAAGCTTTTCAAAGAGGCATTTCAGAGTGTCCTGTAAGTCAGGTATTAGGATGAAAGACATTTGTCCCCCAGAGTCACCCAGGCCCTGTCGTTCAATTCCTGCCTACAAAGTCAACTCCAGGTAAGACTGAGTAGGTCTAGGGAATACGTAATATACAGAATTCTTTCTCTTTATAACTTTACTTGCTTAGGAACACTTTCCTTTCCCTTCCAAATTATCAAAGCAGTAACGGCTACGTACCACTCTACTGTGCACAACCCTCCAATCAGAGCGCAGACACAGCATGAGCCGTGGACTGGTGCAGAGAGAAACACACTAGGTGTCACTATGTGACATCTGCACTACGGATGCTTCGGAAGTGAGGTGCTAAGCAGAGGTCCAGGCCACTCACAGTACACTGTAACCTACCCACAAATCCCCACGGGAGGACATGTGTCCCCACCGTAAGCTGATGTCACTGATGAAGACTACAACCATGAAGCCTGGCTGACTCCAAAACCACGCCCTTCTACCAACTGGCCTCTAGAAGCCGAGGAAAACAAAACAAAACAATCCGTTGCCAGCTAACCATGTGGCACGGGAAAACACTGCCTCACCACGCGTGACTGTCACCCCGCCCCCCCCCCCCAACCCGTTGCTGAGCAGGATCAAACCTAGGACCTTGTGCATACTCGGCAGGCACTCTACCGCTGAGCTACATCCCCAGCCACTTGTCCAGAGACAACTGTGCTCTTCATATCAACGTCATCTGTTATCAGATATGAAGATAACTGGGGCTCCATGTACCTTATTCCTGTCTTCTCAACCGGTTACGGGCACAGGCGGGGACGTGGTATAAAATGTGGTCCTCTTTAAATACCCAGCGTTTGGAAAATGGAATTTATAAGACAGAAGCTCTATTAAAATACAAGTTAAGACCCCAGTCCCCAAAAGAAATATACGGACATGGAGAAACAACTGAGACGTGGCGAGCCTAGAAATCGACCAGTGAAAGCCGTTGACCAGGCATGACCACTGCACAGAATACCACTGCAGATACCATCTTAGAAACAAAAAGAAGCCTTAGAAGTAGCCAGTGCAGCTAGGCATGCAGGCGCACGCCTTTAATCCCATACTCCAGAGGCAGAAGCAGGAGGATCTCTGAGTTCAAGGCCAGCCTGGTCTACAAAGCGAGTTCCAGGACAGCCAGGACCACACAGAGAAACCCTATCTTGGAAGAGAAAGGGGAAGAGAATAAAAAACCAGTGCACAGTTGAGGCAGACAGCAACCCCTGCTCTGAGCGGCCGCACCTGACTTCCTAAGCAGCGTTGAGTCCCAATACGAGTAACCCCGCGGGGCCACGGAGCTTCCAGCTACGTTCCCTTCCCACCTTTAATTCCTTGATTTTTGTGTGAGAAAGCAAATCTCTGTGCAGACACCACCAACAAATAATATTTTGCTTCCTGCCGCATAGTTAATGGACCGACTTTGGCCCCTGACAAACGTTGACTCGGCACAAATCCTTTAGCAAACAGTCGTCTTAGGTACATACAACAGTGAAGACACATGGGTTCAGCCTCAGGGCTCAAGTGGGACACAGAAGTGGCAGGGAGGGGGTGAGGGCAGCTACTACAGGAAGGACAGCAGGAAAGGCCCCATGCGGGTAGGGCACCTCCATAAGTTGCCCTGTGCAGTCATTGGTTGGCTTCTTTATCAAACATGTCACCCGGCACACAGAAACCCAGAGAGGAGCCAGGACAGCTAATGGAGGGTTCTGGAGAACCAGAACACACAGCCCAAATGGGCTAACTTTAGACAAAGAAAAAAATACTTAGCATGCTGCTAGAGGGTGTTTTTAGAGTTTGTTCCAGGTAGCCATCACCAAACCCAACAGTTCAAAGTAAAAAGGCAAAGAGAAGAGAGTCTAGAAAGCTACTCCGTATCTGTAGTGCTGGGGGGGGGGGACAAGCCAATGTTAAGGAAGGAAGGAGGGAGGGAGAGATAAGGGAGGGAGGGAAGGAGGGAGGGAGGGAAGGAGGGAGGGAGGGAGAGAGTCAGGGAGGGAAAGTAAAGGGGAAAAAATAAACAATCTGCCTGCCGAGCTAGAGCCAGCCCGTGCCAAGACCAGAACTATTTGCTCTGGGCGGGGGTGGGGTCGCGGCGGTGGCCCTTTCTCACTGTTTATCTTGAAGAAACAACGAGAGTGATGTAAAACACACACGAGCAGCAGCAATGAATTAAGCAGACCGGTGGCACCTACGAACAGGCTTAAACATTCCCTAACCGGGGCAGGCCTGGGCTTCCCTTACCGACCAAAGCGGAGGCCAAAGCAAATTCCAGAGTTCAGCTTCTGCTCTCTGAAAAAGACACCAGCCTTGGAGATTTAGGCTGATCTGCCCAGAGTCCGACCAACCCTGGGGAGACCACTTCATCACCAACCCAGCTTCACTTCCCAGAGAGCCTGCCCCTCGTCCTCGGCTCCTGCTAGCTGGTGAGCCTGAGAGAACATCACCACCCGTCTTCAAATGGCCAGTGTTGTTCCATGACATATCCCAGTCATGTTTCCTTCCCACTATGCCACAGAGATAAGTGAGTACCCCACGCTATGTAAGGTGTTTTGGGAAGACAGAGACAGCCCCAGCCCATCCTCTTTCTAACAAATTCAAAGAATGAATTAAGCCTCGATACAGTGTGAAAAAGTAATCTTGCCTCATATAACTCAGTGTAACCACTGCCAAGTAACTTAAGTAGTAGGGATCCCAAAGGTCTCCTGCTAGGTGGCTCCCCACTGGTTCCAGCTTTGGGGGAGACAATGACATTAGCATCAGAAATCCCAAAGAGACACTGGCGTGAATCATCTCCACTCAGGCCTGTTCAGTGGGCAGGGGATGCCTGGTGACCAAATAGGGACTTCTTCCCAGTAAAACTGAGATTATGAAGTGGATCCCCACTCCTCTGGAAACTAAGAACAATCAACAGCAATCAGCCATTTTCTTGGTAAACAAAGCCACTGAGAGAAAAGCAAAGTTAGAAACCTGCACATCTTCAGGAGGCTAGGAATGCGAACACACCAGTCAGTCAGTATTCTGGGGCCCTGGGGACAAGCAGCTGAGGCTTGCAGTAAGTAACCTGCAGGCTGCTGCAGAGACCTTCCCACTCAGACTACAGCGACCAAGGAAAAGCAACCGCTCATTACCGCTTTCGACAGCAGTCGCTCCCTCTAAACCTGGTTTCTTTTTTTTTTTTTTTTTTTTGGTTTTTTCGAGACAGGGTTTCTCTGTGGTTTTGGAGCCTGTCCTGGAACTAGCTCTTGTAGACCAGGCTGGTCTTGAACCTGGTTTCTTTTTTCTTTCTTTTGTTTTTCGAGACGGTTTCTCTGTGTAGCTCTGGCTGTCTTGGAACTCACTCTGTAGACCAGGCTGCCCTCGGACTCACAGAGATCCTCCTGCCTCCGCTGGGATTAAAGGTGTGTGCCCCCTCCCTCATCCCCTTCTCCCTCCCCCACAAACAGTCCTGGCTATCCTGGTATTCACTATATAGACCAGGCTGGACCCTAATTCATAGAGATACGTGTACCTGTTGGTGCTGCCTGGAGCGCGAGGATTAAGGTGTGCACCACCGTGCCTGGTTCTAACCCGTTTCTTGTGGTTGAAATGAACATAATAAAATCCTATTCCCTCAGAGGGTCTTGTTAAAAGGAAGAGATAACCCACATGGCCTTCACCACTGGCACTTGTCAGGATTATTAATGTCAGTATTTCATAATGATAAATTCAAAATCTAACCAGAAAAAAATGTTTATAAACTGGGCCATCTCTGACCAGAGGCTCTCAAAATACTAAGATACTGCGGGCATGGTGGCAAAGCCCTAGGATGCTGGCACTTGAGGAGGCCGAGGCAGAGGATCAAAGTGAGTTCACGGCCAGCTGGAACTACACTGCAAAACTCTGTCCCTAGAAGACAACAAACCAAACCAAAACTGAGAGCAAACCATTTCTAATAAATGCTAAACTAGTCAGGTTCAATTTTAGCGCCCACCCGAGGCTAAGCGCCCTCACAGGAGCCTATCTGAATCACCACAAGAATGTCGTGAGCTGAGTGCTCAAACGGCTTCAAATACGAGAAAACTGTGGCGTTTTCAAGGGCGGGGATTCCACCCAGAAGCTTGCCGCTATCTCCTCGGGCCGACAAAGTACCATACCCCGAGGACTGAATACCTGTTCATTCTGAATCTTGGATTTCTTAAGTGGTGTGGGATAAGTAATATTTTTTTAATGGAGCCCTGTTAATAAAATGGCTTAGTGACCACTGTCAAACTGAGATCGGATTCTACGCAGACAATTGAGACAGCAAACAGCGGCACTCAGGGAAGTTCTCAAAGTGAGGTTTTCACACATCGCAGAATCCATGCTCCTAAAACTAAAAGGCACCCCACTAAGAAGCGGGTAAGAGAACATAGGCACAACCCCACAGGGTGAGCTCACATCCCTGAAACAATTTCTGGACTCTCTAAACCGCAAATTCAGTCTCTGAACAAGAGATAGATGGGGAAAGGTACTAGAGCAGTGGTTCTCAACCTGTGGGCTGCAACCCCCCAAAAGACCCTTCCACAGGGGCCACCTAAGTCCACTGGAAAACACAGATATTTACATTACAATTCACAACAGTAGCAAACTTACAGTTATGAAGTATCAACAAAAATAACTTTATGGTTTGGGTCACCATGACATGACAAACAGTGTTAAAGGGTCGCAGCGCTAGGAAGGTTAAGAACCCCTGGTCTACAGCCTGGGTTCTCCTCCAGCGAGCGTGCGCCACACTCCGCTGAGTTTCTGACTGGCCTACCTTCCTCTGTGTACAGAGACCTGAGGACTCTGAGGATGTGTCTGCCCTTGGCCCATATCCTAGGTAGGAACAAGAGTTCTGTCAAAGATCTGTGTTTCCGGCTTCAAAGACAGTCCTCTTAAATGGCCACAGGGCAGGGTGGGTGGAGGGAGGAGTGCCAGTGTGTCAGGATGGAGGGGCTGAACAGCTGTGTGTGTTCCTGAGTTTGGTACTTGTGTAACGACCGCGTCTACCACTGGACAGTGGCCCCTGGTTTGCCGTTAGAGCTCTGCATTGGGACGTGACAGAGCTGACGGCTACAATTTATGGACTGCTCCACACTGCCCCCCCTAAGCTTCCTCCATCCCAAGACCACACACTCACTTCTCCCTCAAGCCCTATGCTTTGCTATGGGGCCCTCGGTCCAACCAGGCAAGATCCAGGACCCCCTGGCCAGGGACAGACGGGAACCCTCATGTCAACACAAGGTCTGGTCCCCATCTGGGACTTAAAGACACATTGCACATGGAAACAGCATGTGGTGACAGTCATTTAACATTCTTCCCTCAAAACACACACAGCACACAGGCGCGAAGTTACTGCGTGGAAGCTTTGTTTCTCTTGGTAACACTAATATAGCCTACATTCTAGCCATTTCTTTTCTGTTTTTCTTTATGTGTTGGGAGGGGGGTTCACTTGTCTGTATGGATGTATATGTGTATGCATTCGGATCGGTGCTCAGCAGCCAAGAGATTGATATTTGCAGTCTGCCTCAATTGCCTCTCTACTTTATTTTTTGAGGCTGGTCTTCCCAGCAAATCTGGAATTCATTCACCAATTCAGCTACAATGGCTGGCCAGCAAGTCAGTTCTACTGCCGCCCTGCCCCCAGTGCCTGGGTCACACGTCTGCACACGCCACCACACTCCTTTTACAGGAGTACCGGGGATTCAAACTCAGGCGCTCTTTAATAGTTGATTGATTGATTGATTGATTGATTTGTTCTCTCCCCAGCCCCAAAAGTAGGCGCCAGGAATTGAACCAGGACTTTGCACATGCTGGGTAAAAGCTCTGCCAACTGAGCTGCACCCTGGCTCTTGTCTTTCTCCTTTCGTGTGGAGAGAAAGGGGGGATTGAACCCAGTATCTCCTCGCTGTTGGACAAGCACTGTGTATTTATCTTCTTTTATGGCCTGTTTTCTTGAGTTGGGATTTTCATGAGTTGGATCCTAGCACCCAGAGCAAAGCCAGAAACACTTGGGGCTCATTAAACACCTCTGAAAAAAAGATTAACAAAGAGGGGGGCACTGACGCCCATGCAGAGAACTCTGAGAGCCTGCTCACACTAACAGCAGAGAGTTGTATCTAAGGACTCAGTGTTATCACTAACACACGGACAGAGGGAAGTCAACTGGTCCACACTACCAACTGACTGAGATCAGGATCTGAGTGCAAGGTCTGTGAGCAAGGGTTCTCTACCGCTACAGGAGTCTTCAACTCAAGTCTGGGTTTAGAATGCCCTGGGAGCACATCCCCTCAGGAGTACATTCCCTGGGAGCACACCCCTGGGAGCACATCCCCCCCAGGAGCACACACCTGGGAGCACATCCACTCGGGAGTATACCCCCTCAGGAGCACATCCCTGGGAACACATTCCCCGGGAGCCCATCCCCTTGGATAAGGCACAGCAGCAGGGCGCTGTCCTACAGAGTTACAAAGTGCATGGCTGCGGGCGATGGTGGCGCACGCCTTTAATCCCAGCACTCGGGAGGCAGAGGCAGGCGGATCTCTGTGAGTTCGAGACCAGCCTGGTCTACAGAGCTAGTTCCAGGACAGGCTCCAAAGCCACAGAGAAACCCTGTCTCGAAAAACCAAAAAAAAAAAAAAAAAACCAAAGTGCATGGCTGACAATGAAAAGCTGTGCTTGGGGGAGAGAAGCTAGGAGACCTCAGCTGCAGGTGGACGAGGAAGACAGAGAGCCTGCTCTCGCCTCCCAGAGAAGCCAGCCAGCCGTCTTCAAACTTCATTCCCCCCTCTAACCGCCACGTTTTCTCTGTTGAGTGTATCTCGGTCATTGGAAGAAAGCACACAGTGCTGGGCTGTGGTGTGCACACCTCTGCACTTGGGAGGCAGAGGCAGGTGGCTCTCTGAGTTTGAGGCCAGCCTGGTCTACAGAGTGAGTTTTAGGAGAGCCAGGGCTATACAGAGAAACGCTGCCTCGAAAAACCAGACAGACACACACACACCACACACACACACACACAATCTCCCTACTCCTATAAAGAAAGTTTATCACTACCTTGTTAAAACAGGATTTTGGGGCGCCTCCCTCAACTACATCGACGACTAGGAATTCCTTATAAAGCATGGTGCTGTGCTTGTCTCTCAGGACACGACACCGGCGCCCAGTGCTGGCCAACACATGTCCCCAAGCACACCTGAAACAGAGGGCTCTTTAATCTTCCCTTCAGGTGTCCACAACAATGGCTTCCAAACATAACAGGCTGTGGGCACATACCATTTTAGGTCTAATGATTGCCAAACTCCCCTTGCTCTAAAAATAAATAAATGAATAAATAACACTTGCTGCCAGCACCATCAGGTTCATAATTTGTAGCTTCTGATCTTTCTTTCTAAATTCCTTTTCAAATCTTATTATATTCTAAAATGCGGTAACCTCTGCTCCCACCCACACTAAGATGAAAAAATGACAGAAAGACATGAGATGACCTTTTATTTACATTTTAATACAGACATAAGCATGAGGGTTAAGAAAATACAATGCTCAGAAGGAAAGAAGACAGGCCCGAAAGCGTGGGAGTGGGCCTCAGAGCCACGGCACGGAAGGCAGACCCAGACCCGAGTTGAGGCAGGGAGCTCTTGAGGGAGTCTCCTGCTTTTGCCTGAGACAGTTTTTTTTTTTTTTTTGGTTTTTCGAGACAGGGTTTCTCTGTGGTTTTGGAGCCTGTCCTGGAACTAGCTCTTGTAGACCAGGCTGGTCTCGAACTCAGAGATCCGCCTGCCTCTGCCTCCCGAGTGCTGGGATTAAAGGCGTGCGCCACCACCGCCCGGCTTGCCTGAGACAGTTTAACGCACAGTCTAGCTCCCTGGTGCTGGAACCACTGGTGTGTGCCACCATGACCAGTTAACAGAGTGCTGGGGACAGATCCCAGGGCTCCGTGCATGTTTGCAAGCACTCTATCCGCTGAACTACATCCCCGGTCCATGAAGAACTGACCCCTCCGTGTCCTCAGAGCCACCTCAGGACGCAGCCTCAAAGCTGAGCACAGACTGAGGCAAGCTCCTCCAGCTGTGCTTCCGTCGGTCAGAGTGTGACCACGGCCAGCCGAGTTTCACTCGGGAGAAATCTAATCTTATCAGGAAATTGCTTTGTATCTCAAGTTATTCCAAAAATACCACATCCTCACCTCACTTCACCTCGTTCTCCTCCCTCCAAAAATTTATTTAGCAAATGAAGAGCCAGGTCTCCAGACACACTAATGGGGCCAAGGAATGTCCTTGAAACAAGGGTCACCGCCCAGTGGCGTTCACACTTTCCTTCCACTTTTTGTTCTTCAGAAATTGGGTTGGGGGGCTGGAGAGGTGGCTCAGTGGTTAAGAGCAGCAACTGCTCTTCCAGAGAACCCAGTTCAATTCCCAGCATCCCCACGGCAGCTCACAACTGCATGGAACTCCACTTCCAGGGGACCTGATACCTTCATACCAATGTACATAAAATAAAGTTAAATTAATAAAAAATTAAAAGAAAATAAATTTGGTTGGAGAGATGTCGAGATGTCTAGGTTGTTAAGACAGCGTACTGCTCTGGCAGAGGGACAGAGTTCAGTTCCCAGCACCCAGTTCTCTACCACCTGCATCCACTCCAGGGAACCCTGATGACTCTGGCCTCCATAGGGACCTTATTCACGTGCATGAATGCGTCTCCCCCGTGCCACACACACACACACACACACACACACACACACACGAACTGTCCTTTGTTTACATATGGCCGCTGGTTGTATTTTGGTCTGCTCCCGGACCAGCGCACCAGTTTCCTAAGGACCTGGCTGTGTCAGAGGTAGTTAGATAACTCACGTAGCCCTGGGGCCAGCCCCAGGTAGAAGGCACTCTGGCACCCACAAGGACCTCTCCTCCAAAAGATTTCTAAAGCCGGGCAGTGGTGGCGCACGCCTTTAATCCCAGCACTCGGGAGGCAGAGGCAGGCAGATCTCTGTGAGTTCGAGGCCAGCCTGGTCTACAAAGGGAGTTCCAGGACAGGCTCCAAAGCTACACAGAAACCCTGTCTCGAAAAACCAAAAAAAAAAAAAAAAAAAGATTTCTAAGATGCAGTCATGACTTGAAGAGACATTATGTCTTTGACAAGGACAGGTCTTGTTGGCACCAGGTTTCATCCACATACTGACTTCCCAGAGGATCTCAGCGTCACCCCCAAACAATGCCACCTACACTTCCGCCAGGTGATACTACAATTTTTGAAGTAGATGGGCCTCTCATAGACAGGCGCCCTCCAGAGTGCACACACCTATGCACACTCTTATCCTGCACCAACGCCATGGCCTTTATTTCTGGGACAAGAGAGATGTTCTGAGTGATTGGCAGGAAGGAGGTCAAGAGTGAGGACCCCACCAAGCGGTAAGCATTGCAGGGTAGCTTCGCCTGTGTGTGTGTGTGTTGGCACCATGTGTGTGCATGGTGCCCTTGGGAGTCAGAAGAGTACATCAGATCTCCTGGGTCTAGAGTTTTTTAAGGTGGTTGTGAGTGACCATGTGGGTGCTGGGACCAGAACCCTAGTCCTCTGCAAGAGTATTAAGCGGTCTTAACTGCGGAGCCAACTCTCCAGCCCCCGAATTATTCTACTGTGACCAAACACACATGCAACTCTGTCCCCATGAACTCTGGCTCCTGCTCCCCACAGGTGCCTTCCGTCTTTCCAAATCTGCTTCTCTGGTTACCTGTCCTGTGCTTACCCTTTCAAAGCAGACGTCTTTCGCATGGCTGTTGCATTTGTCGACCATCTTTACTTCAGACAACCATTTTTGTTGACAGTCTTTAAATAATCAAGGGACCCACATCAGGACAGCCTGGATCTTCCTCAGGTGAGCAGTGTGGCCCATCTTTCCCTAGTCAGACCTTCAGTCTGGCCTGTTTTTGTTATCTCTGGGTTTACAGACCGTACAAATCTGGGAGCCTTCTGCATTTCTCTACGCCAGGAAATGTGCCCTGCCTTTCACTGTGACTGCTTCAGGAGATGCAGAGACCAGAAGGAGAAACCAGCCGCTGCTGCCTTCAAACCTGCGTGGCTGCAAAGGAAGTCCTGACAAATGCCATGTGAGGAAGGCTGGGTTTGTCCTGGCTCAGTTTGGGAGTTCCATCCATCATGGCAGCGGACAGCAGCTGGGTCACACTCAGAGAGGCATGAAATGGTGTCACGTGACATTGAAAAACATTCGACATGTCTGTCTAGGTGGTGGTGGCGCATTCCTTTAATCCTAGCTCCCAGGAGGCAGATGCAGGTGGATCTCTGTGAGTTGAAAACCAGCATGGTCTACAAAGTTCCAGGATAGTCAGGGATGTTACAGAGAATCCCTGTCTTAAAATACAAACAAACAAACCCCCCACAGAAAGAATTTTCGCCACGATTCACTGTTTACATTTTTACCAACCAAGAAAGAATCTCTAAGCCCATAATGGTCCAGCCTATTCTGTTCCACTAGTATGGTCTTCAGCTTTATAATGTAGTGGTTTATACTCTCTCATCCCGGCTGTGCCTCTGAACAAGTACTTTAAGGTCTCCAACAACCTCAAGAACAGCTTTCTCTAGAAATACGCAAACTGTATTGAAGCACAGCCCACTGACTTCGAGTTCCAGTCAGAAAAAAAAATGACAACTTTTTTCTTTTTTAAACTAGAAAAAAGCAGTAAGGGCTGGGGGGTGGGGTTTGTTTTACTTTTGTCTGTTTGTTCATAGAAGCACGATCTTTCTTGCAAGGTGGCATTAACTGACTTGGAATTCATTATTTAGACAGAGCTGGTCTCAGCCTGCTGAAGCTCTCCTGAGGAGCTGGGCCCTACCACACCCAGCTTGGTTTTGGTTTTCTACAAATAGAATTGACAAGCAGTGACTATGTTATGTATTTCATGAGAGGGCTCCTCTCAGGACATGGTTGCTTGTGTGTAGGGAGCTGTGTGCGCCCGCTCTCTCAAAAGGCCTATTTTTTCCCACCGCAAATGACAGGTAGGGGGCTAGCACCAATCCATTTAGCAATGTTTTTAAAATAAAGATGTATCTATTTATTAAATGGCATATACACGGGTTGGGGACAACTTGCCGGAGTCCGTGGGCCCTGGGAATTACATTCAGTTTGTCAAGCTTGGCTGGTCAAACTGCCGAGCTCTCTGACTGGCCCAGCAACGTAAAAACTGTTAAATTATAACGCTATTGTCTCTTATTTAAAGCACTGTCAAAGAATAGCAGAAGACATCACAAGCTTTTAAAAGAGTAACATTACTCATAAAGAGCTGAATAGTCGTTTTAAAAGCTTAGAAGCATTATATACATTTGAACCCTCTACAGCCCTCCACCAACTCTGACCGAAAGCTATCCCTGACTACTGCAGTGATTCTCAGCCTTCCTAAGGCTGCAACCCTTCAATACAGCTCCTCACCTGTGCTGACCCCTAACCCTTCAATACAGCTCCTCACCTGTGCTGACCCCCAACCCTTCAATACAGCTCCTCACCTGTGCTGACCTCCAACCCTTTAATACAGCTCCTCACCTGTGCTGACCCCCAACCACAGAATTATTTTCATTGCTACCTCATAACTACAATGCTGCTCCTGTTAAAAGTGGTAATGTAATATTTTTGGAGACAGGGGTTCCCCAAAGGGATCGTGACCCACAGGTTGAGAACTGTTGCTCCACCTGTGTCCAATTCTGATGCTGCTGTTTACTGATGTCCAATACATCACAGCACATATATGTGAGGACAGCACACACATGTGAGGACAGCACACACAGCACACACATGTGAGGACAGCACACACATGTGAGGACAGCACTCACAGCACACACATGTGAGGACAGCACTCACAGCACACACACATGTGAGGACAGCACTCACAGCACACACAGCACACACATGTGAGGACAGCACACACATGTGAGGACAGCACACACATGTGAGGACAGCACACACACATGTGAGGACAGCACACACAGCACACACATGTGAGGACAGCACACACAGCACACACATGTGAGGACAGCACTCACAGCACACACATGAGGACAGCACTCACAGCGCACACACGTGAGGACAGCACACACATGTGAGGACAGCACTCACAGCACACACACGTGAGGACAGTACTCACAGCACACACACGTGAGGACAGCACTCACAAGTCATTGCAAAGAACAAGGTGGAAGACGGCTACAGTCACATATGCGGAGACGAGAGAAAGCAGTTTTCCATCCCATCAGTGTTAAGCAGGGGATTTCGATTACATTAGGCAAGTTTCTGGTGCCCAAGTCGAAATGACTCACAGGGGCTCTCCTGGGAACTCAGCAAGCAGAGAGCTGGCAAACATCAAGGGGCAGCATTCTCCTTCTCTGACACAGACTTGCTCCATGGCCTCCTTCCAGGCTAGAAGGGACGCACCAACAATGGCTCTCCACCAACCTGGGGACCCCTGGCCTGCACCCTCCACACAGGGCTTGGTGGAAATGCCATGGGCTGGCTGTGAACGACCCTCCTATGCATTCGCTTGTTTCTCTACATTCATATGCCAAGCTGCAATCCCTGGCACGTCGGTGTTGGGGGTCCTTCATGAAGCCGCTGCGTCAGCATTACTATTAGGGTGGGTGCCACCCTCCTAAGGCCCCAGTACCTCGGTGTTGGGGGTCTTTGCAGAAGGCATTACATCAGTGCGGCCATTAAGGGTGGGTCCTGCTCTCTGTGACTGGTACCCTCCCAAGGGATTCTGGAATAGCACAGAGAGGATGCTCTTCTACAAGCCAAGGGCGAGGCCTGCAACAGATCCTGCCTCAGCCCTCAGAAGGAAGCAGCTCCATCTCTGGCTTCCAACTCCAGACTAAGGTGACACATTTCCATTGTTTAAGTCTTCCCATTTCTGGTCAGTTCATTTTTTGGCGCGGGGGTGGGGTGGGGTGGGGGGAGGGGTGAGACGGGGACACAAGACCAACATAAATGCCAAGACTTTATATAAGTACAACTGTAGTACAAACTACATATTGAAACAGAATCGAGTTTTCTGAGTTCTACACATCCGAAAAACTTGAAGAGTTATTTCTGTAGCTGCTGTGGCATCATGTTATTCCATACTGAGGGGCTCTCTGGAAGACAAAGTGCCACAAACACACGGAAGAAGAAAGGGAGGAAGAGGAGCAGCACGTCCTCAAGTCTGTATCAGACACTCCCAGAGTCTGCGAGATGGACACCAGTCTAACCAATTAACCATCTGTCTCCTGTAAAACCAAACAAAAACAAACAAATGACATTACGTCTATGAACTGCAGTTCTTGGGTGTGTTTTCAAACTTAAGCCCCTGCCCCCACCCCAGAGAACCTGCCAGAAGAAGGGTGGGGGAGGAAGTTTAACAGTGTCTTTATCTAAGAAAGTTACTAATGGCTAGGCACCACGTAACACACCTTTTCCCAGCACTCAGGAGGCAAAGTTAAAGGGATCTTTGTAAAAGTTCAAGGCCAGTCTGAGCTACAGAGCTAGTCCCAGGACAGCCAGGGCTGTAAGGCAGAGAAACCCTGTTCTGAACAACAACAAAGTCACCCACAGGTTTCCTCCCAGCATTTGGGAAGCAGAAGCAGGTGGACCTCTCAAGGCCAACCTGGTCTCCTTACAGGGTATTCCAGGGCTGCAGAGACACACTGAGACCCTATCTCAAGAGAGGGATGGAGGGAGGGAGGGAGGGAGGGAGGGAGGGGGGGGGGGGGGGAGGGAGAAGAAGGTGCTAGAGGGCTGGCTCAGTGCTTTAGAGAACCTGCTGCTCCTGTAGAAAACCTGGGTCCCATTCCCAGGACCCATGTGGCACACAATCACCGATAACTTCTGTTGCAGGGGAACTGACACCCTCTTCTGGCCTTTGTGGATACTAGGCACACACATAGTATACACACACACACACACACACGAAGGCAAAACATCATATAAATAAAATCAATAAATCCAAAAAAATTAAGGTCCATATCTACTTTAAAAACAAAATGAAATACACTATCTCGGCTAGGGCCAGCTCAGAGGTAGAGGGTCTGGGCTTCACGCCCAGCATCAAAACAAACAAAAAAGAAGTCTGTGTCATTAGCAGAACTGGCAACTGGCAAAGATCTGGCCAAACAAGCAAGGTCACACGGACAAGTAGGAAGTTAGGGGGTAGTGCAACCAAAAGTAAGAGTAGCCGGGACTTTCCAGGGAGCAGTTCGATGTGTTTTAAGCAGAAAACGTGCAAGAGTCAATATAAACCTGCTAAACTGTGGGTCACTTCACTGACACTATTCTGCAGGGGGCATTTGCAAGACCCCTAACCCTAACTCCTGAGAAAGGAATTCTTACTTCAGTGTGCTGAGGACAGGCGAGAGGTCGGGTGGGTTTTGAGGCAACATTAGCAGTCATGGAAGGACTGCGTGTGAGGTTTTGTTCCCTCTTCTGCCTGGAGATGAGTAGATTTGCTCATCCAATCAGCCAAGGACAGCCAAGGACGAGCAGACAGAAGAATCCACAGTAAACTTGAAGGTCTCCTTGTGGGGTGCTACCTCATCGCCCAAACATAGAAGTGTATCGCGAACACGCCAAAAGGAAATTATATAGTCCTCTTCTATTTAGTACTGGTCAGGACCGCATTCTGGGCACCTACGCAATGGGTGGAAGTGCCCCAGAGGCCACCAGGGTGATTCCTTGATTCCCTGGTGGCGAAATCCAAGTCGATGAAGCAGAAGAACCCTCGTGAGTTCAAGGTCAGTCTGCGGCACAGGGGAAATTGCCCCATATTAAAAGAATGACTCTCAGGTTACAGAGATGGCTTGGCGGCTAAAAGCCCTTGTTGCTCTTGCACAGGACCCCGCTTTGATTCCTAGCACACACTTGGAGGCTCACAACCATCTGTAATCCAGTTCCAGGGTACCCGGGGCCATTTCTGACCTCCTTAGGACACAGCATGACTGTGGTACAGATACCACATGCAGGCAAAACACTCACACATAAAAGAAAATAAACTGAATCAAAATGGATGGAAGAATTTATTATAAGACCTGGAACTTTGAACAGTCAGAGGAAAGCATAGAATATAATACTTCAAAATGTGAGGCGACTCCAGCAGCTCAGGGGATCCTGGCCTCTGTGGGCACCTGCACTCCCAAAAGCTGGCCAACACACATACACATAAAATTTCTAAAAGGCTTTAAAAGAATAAAAATTTCTGCTGGAAAATGGAAATTCTCATAGTAAATGAAATAAGTCAAACTCTGAAAATGTGACATTTTCTCTCATTTGTGAATCTAAGGTTTCATATAGATACATAAAATCACATATTGTATGTGTTGTAATTTTAAAAAGCAGTGCGTGAGAGAAAGACACCATGCGAGAGCTCAGGTGGAGGGGAGAGGGAAGACCAGCCTCTGGGGACAGGAGCAGGAGAAAAGTAAGGGCAGAGAGAGACAGAGAGACAGGCAGAGGAGCAGAAAGAGAGAAAGGGAACCTAGCACATGTACACAGGGGGCTGCAGCTGGGGATGGATCCTGTCGGGATCTCGAAGGCAGCCCAGTGCAGCTCCTGGATACTAACAGTGTGGACAGTGTGGACATATATGAGACGCGCAAACAGAAGCAAGGCTGAGGAAAGCGGAGACATGGAAGGGAGAGCAGAGTGGGTAGGGCGATATGATTGATGATGGTAAGTGGTGTATGAAAACATCTAGGGGATCCATCACTACACGCAATGAGCACATGCCAATAAAAACGTATATACAGGTTGCTCAAAACATAAAGAGCAGCAAACAAACCTGTGATACCTGGGCACATACACTCCCCAAACCTAAGTTTAGAGCAGATTCACACTCCTGACTCCAAAACAATGTCCAGACACACACGAGGTAACTTGTGGAAGCACAGCCCATGCATGTCATACGGACAACGCGGTATCAACACCCTAGCCATAAGCACCTCTAACCTTGGCTCAAAGACTGGGCCTGTTTCTCATTCATCCTGGATTACAGTCTACAAGGACCTAAAATAATTTTGGGAGGAGCAGGGGTTTTCATTTACCTTTGGCCAGGATGGGGGCAGGGTGTAAAAAAGGACCCTTGGTTAGTAAATTATAAATTTATAATTATAAAGCAGAAATTACTTTGATTATTGAAAATAGGGTCTTCTGTAGCCCAGGCTGTCCTGAAGCACAAGGATGACCTTGAACACCTAACCATCTTGAAACAACAGGCCCCGTTTTATGTAGGGCTGGGAATCAAGCCCGGGCTTTTGTGCACACTAGATAACCACTTTGCCAAATGAACCGTACCCCCAGCCTCTTGATTAATTATTGACAAACTAACAGTTATGAGGAGTGAGTCTTTGTAGTCACCGATCTAGATTAAGACCAGCTCCTAGCTAAAAGTATACAATGGAAAAAAGAGAGCATCTTCAACAAATTGTCCTGGCAAAACTGGATGTCAATCTGTAGAAGAATGAAAATAGATCCATATCTATCACCATGCACAAAACTCAAGTCCAAATGGATTAAAGACCTCAATATCAGTCTGAACACACTGAACCTGATAGAAGAGAAAGTGGGAAGTACTCTACAACACATGGGCACAGGAGACCACTTCCTATGTATAACCCCAGCAGCACAGACATTAAGGGCCTCATTGAATAAATGGGACCTTCTGAGACTGAGAAGCTTCTGTAAAGCAAAGGACACTGTCACTAAGACAAAAAGGCAACCCACTGACTGGGAGAAGATCTTCACCAACCCCGCAACTGACAAAGGACTGATCTCCAAAATATATAAAGAACTCAAGAAACTAGACCGTAAAAGGCTAACCAACCCAATTATAAAATGGGGCACTGAGCTGAACAGAGAATTCTCAACAGAAGAAGTTCAAATGGCCAAAAGACACTTAAGGTCATGCTCAACTTTCTTAGCGATCAGGGAAATGCAAATCAAGACAACTTTAAGATACCATCTTACACCTGTCAGAATGGCTAAAATAAAAAACACCAATAATAGCCTTTGCTGGAGAGGTTGTGGAGAAAGAGGTACACTCATCCATTGCTGGTGGGAATGCAAACTTGTGCAACCACTCTGGAAAGCAGTGTGGCGGTTTCTCACGAAATTCAGGATCAACCTACCTCTGGACCCAGCAATACCACTCTTGGGACTATACCCAAGAGAGGCCCTATCATACAACAAAAGTATATGCTCAACTATGTTCATAGCAGCATTGTTTGTAATAGCCAGAACCTGGAAACAACCTAGATGCCCTTCAGTGGAAGAATGGATGAAGAAAGTATGGAATATATACATATCAGAGTACTACTCAGCAGTAAAAAACAATGACTTCTTGAAGTTTGCATACAAATGGATGGAAATAGAAAACACTATCCTGAGTGAGGTAAGCCAGACCCAAAAAGAGGAACATGGGATGTACTCACTCATATTTGGTTTCTAGCCATAAATAAAGGACATTGAGCCTATAATTCGCGATCCTAGAGAAGCTAAATAAGAAGGTGAACCCAAAGAAAAATATATAGGCATCCTCCTGAATATTAATCTTCATCAGGCGATGAAAGGAGACAGAGACAGAAACCCACATTGGAGCACCGGACAGAAATCTCAAGGTCCAAATCAGGAGCAGAAGGAGAGAGAACACGAGCAAGGAACTCAAGACCGCGAGGGGTGCACCCACACACTGAGACAATGGGATGTTCTATCGGCAACTCACCAAGTCCAGCTGGCCTGGGTCTGAAAAAGCATGGGATAAAACCGGACTTGCTGAACATAGTGGACAATGAAGACTACTGAGAACTCAAGAACAATGGCAATGGGTTTTTGATCCTACTGCACGTACTGGCTTTGGGGGAGCCTAGGCAGTTTGGATGCTCACCTTACAAGACCTGGATAGAGGTGGGTGGTCCTTGGACTTCCCACAGGGCAGGGAACCCTAATTGCTCTTTGGGCTGATGAGGGAGGGGGACTTGATGGGGGAGGAGGACTTGATGGGGGGAGGAGGAGGGAAATGGGAGGAAGTGGAGGGGAGGAGGCAGAAATCTTTAATAAATAAATAAATTAAAAAAAAAAACACCAGCTCCTACACTACCAGCTGGGTAAAGGTGGACAACCTCGTCTGAAAGGGGAGAATGGTGGTCCCTACTGGGCCAGAATAACTAAGGACTAGAAATCTGTTAGTACAGTTCCTGACCCCCACCCCCACCCCAGGCACTTGATAAACACTGTTGCTGCAATCTCCAAGCTCAGTTTTCCATCATGGCCTTTCAACAAAGAAACAGAAAGGAACAAAACCTGGGAACGCTTCAAGCCACACTTCCTACAGGAACTTGAAGTCCCGTGACCTTTTGTTGAAATTTCAGCATGATTCTTATCATGAAAAAATACAAGAAAAATGAGACAAGAGTTTATTAGCCAAGGTTGTTTCAAAGAAAAAGTAGGCAGATCCTGATTTTGTTGTTGTTGTTATCCTGGTGCTTACTGGAGCCTCCTGCTGGTTTTCTGTTTTGTTGTTGTTGTTCTGGGTTGTCCCGGGACAGCTGACCTAATGAGTAAGTAGCTGAGTAGAAGAACCGTATACTTATATATTGGCTATGTATTTTCATTCTTCCCAGGTCACTCATCAGCAGCCTTCTCTCAAGCTCCTACGCAAAGACAGAATGAAAACCACACAAGGGAGGCCGGAGAGATGGCTCTACAGTCAGGAGGGAGACCAGAGAGATGGCTCCACAGTCAGGAGTGCAGTGTTCTTACAGAAAACCAAACTGGCACCCAAACTGGCACGCCCAAAGCTTCCTCTAATTCCATCGGACCTAAAGCCTCTGGTTCTTTAGGCACCTGCCCACATTCATGTATACAGAACCATAATTACAAAAAAAAAAACCGTTTAAAAAAAAAAATCGCACAGGGCTTAGGTTATCGCTCAGTGATGGAGCATTTACCTAGCTCGTGCGAATCTGATCTGCTATCCAGCATGAGGGCGAGCTGGACCAGATATGTAAAACAGCCACTAGAAAGTATGTGGTGTGGATGGAATCTCATACATTGATGGTGGACATATACATTGGTAAACTGATGATATGTACCAAAGCCAAACATCTACCTCCTCTAACATGCAGCAATTCTGCTCTGAAGTCATTATCCAAAGAAATGGGAGTGTGTGTCCACCAAAATGTGTGTACAAAAATGCTCATGGTGCTCAGCCTTAAACAGGGAACCAGCATCACTCTCTCCAAGGCTCAGAGAACCTGGAGAAGGGGCAGAAAGAATGTATGAACCAGACTACAGGGAGGAGAGTCACGAAATGCTGTCTTATGGTTAGGCCACGGTGGAAGGTGGGCGGGGCCTCTACTCAGTATGGAGCACTGATTTATGATCTGTCAAATCATATCAAAACTAGATATGGAACCTCAAGGCCATGGCATGGTCACCACTGAGTCTGGCATCAACTCTGCGTGTGTGTGCTAGTTGTGATGCCAAGTATCTTAAGGCCATTTGCTAGGTCACTCAGGGTGATTTATGGTCCAAGAACAAACCAACTGCTTACAGGTCAGAGGTTTAGTCCATTGTCATCATGGCAGGAAGCACAGCGGCACACAGGCACACATGGTGCTGGAGAGGCAGCAGGAAGAGAAAATGCCATGCCGGGCCTGGCTTGAGCATCTGAGACCTCCAAGCCCACCTCCAGTGACATACTTCCTCCAAGGCCACACCTCCTCCAACAAGGTCACGACTCCTAATAGTGCCACTCCCTGCGAGCCTATGGGAATCATTTTCTCTCAACCCACCACCATCCCTTTATGGTTTGGTGTTTACCTCCTTATTATTTCATTGCAGAATAGCAAGAAGATCAGAGATACCTCTGCAATAAGCACCCACCACAGGACCTGGGGCCAGATCCACCATAAAGGGCTCTCCCATTGGTTTCTGCCAGTAGGTGAGAAACTCTGGCGCAGTGACTGCATCATACAGCGAAACTGTCTGGAGGGCCTGGTTGAAGAAAAGAGTTTCATAAATGTTCTAAAAAAGGAAAGAGGGATTATGAAGAAACTGGGACCATCAGCCTTAAGCCTGCCCCGCGGGTACTTTGGAAACCACAGAGCACGCCTGGGCAACTGGAGTAGGAAGAACCTGATAAGGGAACACAGCCTCCTTTCAGCTGAAGGTACGGTGCCAGGTTACCTCAAAAAGACCCTTTCATGCTCAAGACGGCTCTCGAAATTTCGGGAACCTTTCACCTGCTACTTGAGCATTCTAAGAAGGTTTAAAAAGAGATTTGAAAATAAATTAAGAGGGCAGGGATGAAGCTCAGTTGGTAGACTGCCTGCCCTGCATACACAAAACCTGAGTTGGATACATAATACCAGGATTACATAACATGAGGGTATCCACAAATGCAGTAATTCCAGCACCTGGGAGGTAGATGGAGAAGTTCCCGTCATCCTCAGCTACAGAACAAGTTCCAGGCTAACTACAGATGACAGGACCCTATCTCACAAAAAAAAACCTAAAATTAAAAAAAATGTAATTATAACAATTTTGTATGGGCATATAGATCAGCTGATAGAGAACTTGCTTAGCACATTTGAAACCCTAAATTCAATTCTCAACACAGCATGAAACCAAGCTCCAGAGAGCACTGACAAGGTGGGGGAAGGACGATCAGAAGTTCAACCTCAGGGGGCAGCAGTGCAATGCCTTTAATCTCAGCACTCTGGAGGCAGAGGCAGGCAGGTGGATCTCTGTGAGTTTGAGGCCAGCTGGCTCTTCAAAGCCAAGTTCCAGGACAGCCAGAGCTGTTAAACACAGAAACCCTGGTGGGGGGGGGGGGGAGATAGTTCAAGTTCAAGGTCACCCTGCTAAGCAGCAAATGCTTAGCCAGCCCAGAAGTAAGACCTGACTCAGATGATAAAATGATAGACAGACAGAAAGAAAGATAGATTAGATAGATAGACAGACAGACAGACAGACAAGAGAGAGATGATAGATAGATAAATAGCTATAGACAGATGCCGCACAAAAAAGTTACTTGTTCAAGTTTCCTGTGCCTGCACTAAGCTACAGTCACTCCAAGTCCCGTCTGAAGACACCAAGATCCCACAGGGAAAGAATTTAGTTATTTTCTGAGGTCGCAGAAAAAACATGAAATTAAATGAGACTTTACACAGTCAAGGTGCAGCCCACTGACACCCAGTAACATCGTCTGCTCTACACCAGACCCCCTAACTCCAAATAGTCACAGTTCCTTAGGACATAAAAAATAACCAACATGCTAGTTCATTTCCTCTTACTTCTTTCTTTGGAGACAAGGTTTCACTACACAGCCCAGGATGAGTGAATTGATATCCTCCTGCCTCAGCCTCCGAGTGCTGGATTACAGGGATACTCCGTGACCTCGGACGTAGGAGCGATTTATCGCCAAACTTCCTTTTTGAAGCTGGAACCAAAAGAGCCTAGGAAACTGCAAACAAGAAGACTCCTCTCCGTGAGCAGGCAACCCAGGAACTCAGATGCTCACCACGCACAGGGGCAGAAACATCAAGATGCTCACTGCAATATTACTGTAGCCAAGTAAGTGGGAGGTGACAATCGGGGGCAGCAACAGGAAAACAGCTTCGTGGTGCTGTTCAGCAGCTCGGATGATCTACAACAATGCGAACCAAACTCGGGAACAAGGCAGAACAGGAGCAACAGCTTAGGAGAAGACGCCATATGAAGACAAGGCATGGATTTAAAAAAAAAAAAAACTAGAGTTCACCCTGAGACCAGATGAGTGCCCAAGTCATTTCCTTTCTATTGCAATTTTGGATTCTCTAGTGGAAGCATCTCATTTTTTATTTTTTGAAAAAAAAAAAATCCCTGCTTCCTCCCAGCCATTTCATTTAAAGTCGTGGAAAGAGAGTGAAGAGGAACGTGTTGATTTGCGGTGTCTCTGTCCCCAGATGCATGGCCCCTTGAGATGTCGATGTCCAAGGCACACTGCATGAACGAATGAATCGAAGTCTCTTATAAAACCCATAGGCTTTTTGAGTGAGGTAACCCACACCCAGAAAGACAAACATAGTATGTACTCACTCATAAGTGACTTTTAGACATAAAGCAAAGAAAAACCAGCCTACAGTTCACAACCCCAGAGAACCTAGACAGCAAAGAGGACACTAAGAGAGCCATACATGGATCTAGTCTACATGGGAAGTAGAAAAGGACAAGATCTCCTGAGTAAATGGAGAGTTTAGGGGTCACTAGGTAGGGTAGGGGGAAGACGGGAGGAAGAGAGGGGAGCAGAGAAAAATGTATAGCTTAATAAAAAAAGGAAAAAAAAACCTCAATATGCTCTCCAGGCACTTTACAACATCTCAAAACAGACAAGTGCTTTCTCTACAGGAACACAAGATACCCACTTGGTCTCGAAGCTTTCCTTCCAAAACCAAACGCAAACACCCAAGCTGCCCACTGCTCAACAATGATGCCTGAATGACTCAGACACAGGGATGCTGCTGGTGTCCACAGTGTCTGTCTCCCCACACACTGGAAAGTCCCTTACAGCAAGAGAAAGGCTTTTTAGCGACCCAAATGAATACAGTGCAGACAGAGCTCTGCACGTGTCGGCACTCAGGGATACGGCGAATGCCTGCATGCTCCCAGAGTCATAAGGGGATGTGTGATGTATTTTAATTTTTGGAATGCACCCAGGTTTTTAAATTTTCTTATGAATCTGAAAGGAAAAGAAACAATCCGTGCTGGGCAGTGGTGGTACATGCCTTTAATCTCAGCACTTGGGAAGCAGAGACAGGTGGGTCTCTGTGAGTTCGAGGCCAGCCTAGTCTACAGAGAGAGTTCCAGGGTAACCACGGCTTCACAGAGAAACCCTGTCTCAACCCCCTCCCCCGCAAAAAAGAGAAACAACAATCAACACATAACCAGCCTTCAGAACTTCATTCACTATCCCTTGAAACAAATTTCAAAGACCTATTGATTACAGACAGCTCTTAATTACAACAAAGCTTTCAGAAAGGCCCAGCTTCTTTGGGGCTGAGGAGACATCCATCACAGTCATTACAATTTCCACTCGTGTTGCAGGCGAATATTTGTCAGATGACGATGGATGTGATCGGTAATTGAGCTGGAAGCTCGAGACCCAATGGTTTCCTGCAAATATCTACAATGTAAAGCTCCAAATACAGCTTCAGAAATGCCATAGTAACCTTTGCCACGGAAAGGGCCAGCGTGCCATCACTAACCGTCACACGAGCCAACCCAGCTCCATGAGCACAGCATTAAGTCCTCATCCTCTGACCTCTGTTAATGGGACAGTCACCCTGGCTAGACTATGGCTTCCTCTACTCTGCTCAGCCACCCCAGCTTCTACCCACCACCTGTGCAAAGGATAGCGGTGCCCTTGTCAAAGGCCTGACAAACCCAAAATGTATCACGCATGTGTCTGTGGTCAGCCGGGGTGCCTTCACCATCCTCCACCAGCACCACTGTGGCTGTCAGTGGCTCCCCGTGACCTTCCACTAGGCCATGTGCTCATGAGGCAAAGACACTAACCACGCTCTTCTGTGAACCCTGCAGGGTCACAGTCCTGGGGAAAACATACATTCAGAAAGTAGAGACACTAAGTCAGAGAGGAAGGGGCAGGGAGCAGCAGGGGCCCAGAAACCACCTGTCTCCTGCATCCTGCACAGATGCCAAGCCATCCACTACTGCTGGAAATGCCAGGGAACTTAGAGAGTCTGCTGTTCAGCAAACATTCTCACATCACACCTGCAACCTCAGTTAAAAGGGGGAAGCAGAAAAACGCAGATGTTATGGCCTATCCAGTAGGAAGGTCAGATAAGTAGTTAAATGTGTAATCAGACCGTTTTTCTCCAGATGGAGAAGGGCCTTCAGAAGCACGGCTGGGAGGGAAAGGGGAGGCGGCGGTGGGGAAGAGACAGAAGTCTTAAATAAATAAATAAATAAATAAATAAATAAATAAATAAAAGAAGCACGGCTGGCCTAGGCTTGTAACCCCAAAATCGGGAGGTGGCGGAGTGGAGTCAGGAGAATCAGGATGTTAAAGTCACTCCAAGTTTCAGAGTGAGAGTTTGAGGCCAGACTGCAATACATAAGATTCTGTGTCAAAGAAAGATAAATGGAGAGAGGGCTCGCTTGGACAGAGAGCTTAGTAACCTAAACCTAAGCTCAATTCCCAGAACCCATTAAAAAAATAATTAGATGATAGATAGATAGATAGATAGATAGATAGATAGATAGATAGATAGATAGATGATAGATAGATAGATGATAGATAGACAGATGATAGATAGATGATAGATACATGATAGATGGATAGATAGATAGATAGATAGATAGATAGATAGATAGATAGATAGATAGATAGATAGAT
>JABTXL010004101.1:1077169-1091001 GCA_025134845.1 Neodon shergylaensis
GAACTCCCCTAGTAGTGCTGGGGGTGTGAACTCCCCTAGTAGTGCTGTGGTGTGAACTCTCCTAGTAGTGCTGTGGGTGTGACCTGCACTAGTAGTGCTGTGGGTGGGAACTCCCCAGTAGTGCTGTGGCATGAACTCCCCTAGGAGTGCTGTGGTGTGAGCTCCCCTAGGAGTGCTATGGTGTAAACTCCCCTAGGAGTGCTGTGATGTAAACTCCCCTAGTAGTGCTGTGGTATGAACTCCCCTAGTAGTGCTGCGGTATGAACTCCCCTAGTAGTGCTGCGGTATGAACTCCCCTAGGCGTGCTGTGGTGTAAACTCCCCTAGTAGTGCTGTGGTGTGAGCTCCCCTAGTAGTGCTGCAGGCGTGAACTGCAGCCAGTGGCATTAAAGCAGCGCACACACACTGGGGACAGAACACTTGATAATTGTGACTATGTGGCTAGCTTGTCTACTTATAAAATATATTTTCATTGTGACTTTACTGTGTACAGCCTTCTCCTTACAAAAAGAAAACACAAGGTGCACCATGAAACAGGATGCCATATTACCATAGCAACAGTCCCACAGATCCCACATCTGTGTTCTCTCATATTGCATCAAGAGGCCATATGGAGTGACTGACCGACTGAGAGATACCATCTAGGTTTGCACGTGTACACCCCGAATTACATCCTGACTAGCTGGCTATCTGGCTCATGTGATGAGTGTCCCAGAATGGGTCCCCAACAATCAGCTCACAACTACAGCATTATAAACCAGAGTGGTGGTCTGACTTTGTCAAGTTCACAAACTGGATGGTCTAGAAGATGTAAAACTTTGCAAGTCCCCTGACACATCTAACAATGCACCAGAATGTCATCCTTCTCCAAAGATTCTTCATACACAGCAAAATCAACTCCAAATGAAATTTAAACTTAGAAGATATCAAGCCAGGCAATCTCTGTGAGTTCGAGGCCAGCCTGGTCTACAGAGTGAGTTCCAGGACAGTAAGGGACACAAAGAGAAACCCTGTCTCAAACAAATATTTATCTGTGAGTCATTTATAATTTATCAAAACACTATAGCTAAAATTGAGACTATGGCCGGGCGGTGGTGGCGCACGCCTTTAATCCCAGCACTCGGGAGGCAGAGGCAGGCGGATCTCTGTGAGTTCGAGACCAGCCTGGTCTACAGAGCTAGTTCCAGGACAGGCTCCAAAGCCACAGAGAAACCCTGTCTCGAAAAACCAAAAATAAATAAATAAATAAATAAATAAATAAATAAATAAATAAATAAATAAATAGAATTGAGACTATGCATTAATCATGCTAGCGAAGGCATTCAGAATTAACACAAGGCTAATTTCAGACAACCAATTTTCTTGGTAAGAAACACAAACCCATCCAGGCAGTGGTGGCTCAAACCTTTAATCAGAAAGCAGAGGCAGGCGGATCTCTGTGAGTTCAAGGCTAGCCTGGTCTACAAAGCGAGTTCCAGGACAGCCAGGGCTGTTACACAGAGAAACCCTGTCTTGAAAAACCAAAATAAAAAAAAGAAACACAAACGCAACACAAAGGGAGGCCAGGGTGGACATCAGAATCCAGAAGGCTCACGCTACTCCCCTCCCCAGAGTAGACAGGAACTCTGCAGGGTTGGTCGGCAGATCCCATGACTCTGCACTTCCCCAGTGTCTGCATTCAAGCATAACCAAGTGTATTCAAACTGTGCGAGTGCCCAGCAGAGCTGCAAACAGGCACTGTGGGTGGGAGACAGCTGAGCAGCTGCTGGAGGTAGGGCTGAGGACAGCAGCCTTGGCTCCCGCCCCCTTTACAGTTGCTGTACTTTATCTTATCTCATCTGATGTCACCAGAAAGAGGACAGTGACTAAGTGGGCAAACAATGACCACATGACCCGCTGCAGGAAAAAGGAAAGCCCCCAGGAGGAAGTGCGGCTGTCCCTGCACCAAGAGAACAGCACTCCACAGCTGGGACCCTGCAGCCATGCAAGTTACAAGAAGAAAGGAAGTTGACACTTTAAACTAGGGCACAGCTCAGTGACAAACACTATACTTTTATGTGACCGATTATCTTCCCTCAAGCTAGAATGGCTTGCTTGGAACCGGGCAGACATCACAGAGTTAAAAAATCTGAATACCCTCCAGGAACCCCTGGCATCCCTTATCAACTCTGCTGAGAAGCCCTGCCCAGGTCAGTTAATACAGTAAGACATTTCACCCTTTGACTGACTGTAACGGTTCATTTTAAGTCTCTCAACTGCAGTGGGTCCTCCATTTGGCCTGCTCAGTTAAAGGGGTAAAATATCACAGGTAGTGGGATCTCTTAGAGCAACTGCTAACATTTATCAAGGCGAGGCAGGCAATTAGTTCACAGACTTTAAAGGCAGGTGGTGACCTGCCCACGGCACGCAGCTAGACTGCTTCAAACACCAAGTGTCATACATAACTGCTTTAATCAATCAACTCTTCATTTATGAGTATATATCCAACTGGAGATCAATGGTGGAGAACACTGACCTGCATGCACAGGCCTTGGGCTCCACCACACACACACACATCCCTCTCTCTCTCTCTCAGACACACACACCCGTTTCTATGTATACGTATGTATGTGCGTGCATGTGTGTACATATACATGTTAGGATTAGAGTTTGACGTCAGGAGCCTTCCTCAATCACTTCTCCACCTAGTTTTTGTTTTTTTTTTTGTTTGTTTGTTTGTTTGTTTGTTTTGAGACCAATAGTCTCACTGAACCAGGAGCTGACCAATGTGACTGGCTAGGCAGGAAACAAGCCTTAGAGAGACCCTCCACCGTCCACCTTCCCAGCGTGGTTCGCCCAGTTTTGTTCTGTTCTGTTTTGTTTATTCAAGACAAGGGTTTCTTTGTGTAGCCCTGGCTATCTTGGAACTAGCTCTTGTAGATCAGGCTGGCCTCAAACTCACAGAGATCCGCCTGCATCTGCCTCCAGAGTGCTGGGATTAAAGGCCTGTGCCACCCCCACCTGGCTGTTTACCTGGCTTTTAAAAACCTGAGCAAGATCCCAGGACCCACACAGTAGAAGAAAGAACCGATTCCCATTGAGTTGTCCTCTGACGGCCACACAGACACAACTGTGTGTGTACACAAAGAATAAATAAATAAACAACACAGAAACCGAGCTCCCTCCATCAGGAAAGGGTCTGAAGCTGATGGCCTACCTTTAGAAAAGCATTTCTTACCCTAAATAGCCTCCCTCCAAATTCTCTCCAACTGGCAAGAACGATTAAGGAAGGGGCTTCGGCACTGGTTCTCAACCTGTGGGTCTTGACCCCTTTGGAGGTAACATATCAGCTACCCTACACAACAGATATCTACATTTTGATTCCTAACAGGAGCAAAATTACAATCATGGAGTAGCAATCAAAATATGGTTGGGGTGGTGTCACGAGGAACTGCATTAAAGGGTCACGAGATTAGGAAGATTGAGAACTACTGGGTTGGAGAGATGGCTCAGTGGTTGGGAGCACTGGCTGCTCTTCGGGAGGGCCTGGGTTCCACTCCCAGCACCCACATGGAGGTTCACAACAACCAGCAACTCCAGTCCCAGAGGATACAATACGCTCTCATGACCTCTGAGGTACACACACGTAATGCACGAACATACACGCAGGCAAAATGCCATTCACAAAATAATAATTAAAATCATTTTTTAAGAAAAGACTAACTATGGAACAAATGCCCCCTAGCAGAGACCAAGGATCAAACTGAGCATGGCAGTTTCGAGCTAAGTGATTGTGCGCCATGATCACGGGCGGTCAGAGGAAAGACAAGAAAGCAACCCTCAAACTTCAGAAAACTCTGAAAGGCAGAGCCTTCCCCCCAAAGGAAGACTGGCCCGAGGAAGAGCAATCAGCAAGTCTGTTTAAACAAACGGGGGCAGACCTGAAAAGGACAAAAGTACTGTTATTGTTTCTCTAACCATGTACATAATATTTACATTTTCCCACAGCTGGGAAATTACTCACGGTGCTCCAGTTTCCCTGAATTCACTCCTTGCATGCCATGGAACCTGCATCTGCTGACATCTTGAAGCCGTAAAGCTCCTGTAGGCTTGCTTCTCTCACGAACAATCAAATCACATCAACTTTAATTGCTCCACTAACTGCAAATCACAATGGCAAGCTTTTCCTATGCAAGTCCCAAAGTTTTCTCCTGTTCTGCTGTTTGGAAAGCTGGATCCTGTGCAGGTAAACGCCACAACTAGGCTGGCAAACAGGGAAAAGGAGACTCGGGACCGCCTTGCAATCTACCATAACACCAAACAGTAACTCTTGTTATTATATTTATTTAGTTATTTATTCGGTATCTCATTGTAACAGGCCGAGCTGTCCTGAACCTCACTTTATAGACCAGGCTGGCCTCGAACTCACAGAGTTCATGCTGCCTCTGCCTCCCAAGTGCTAGGATTCAAGAAAGGCATGGAAACTGCTTGGCATTCACTCTTTAAAATGCTCATTTAGCTCATTAAAAAATAAAAAACGCCGAAAGAAGAAAGGTTACATCCGAGTAGAAGAGAGTTACAGTAATTTTCTACAGAGACACCAACTTGAGTGAACAGCAAAGCTGGGCTCCTTTGTAACTGTGACTCCATCAGCCCAGAAACCTAGAGGCAAACACTGCAATTCTCCTGGCTGGGTGGGTTTCTATCATCCCTTTTCTTTTCTTTTTCTTTATAATTTAAATTTATTTTATGTGCATTGGTGTGAAGGTGTCAGATCCCCTGGAACTGGAGTTGCAAACAGTTGTGAGTTGCCATGTGGGTGCTGGGAACTGAACTTGGGTCCTCTGGAAGAACAGCCAGTGCTCTTAGCCGCTGAGCCACCTCTCCGGTCTTAACCGTTTTCTAACAGCCTAGTCTATTTAATGAGATGACTCTGGCTCCCCTGAATCCTACAAGGTGGGTGACAATCTGACCCGTATTTGTTGGGAATTTTTGACAAAATTTTGAGACAAAATTCGTGAAGGAACCACCTTCAATTGCTTCCCCACTCTTTTTAGTCCTGGCTCCGCCTTCTTGGCAAGGCCGGTCCTACGCGTGTGTAACAAGAGCCACAACCATTCCAGAAGCTCTCAATAGCAGTGATATCAGCCTGCAGCTCAGTCTCACGTCTTTCACAGCACCGAAATATGGAATGTCCCTCTACTACAGGGTAAGGTTGAAAAACCAAAGCACATAGCCTGCAGTTCAGCCACGGAAAAGGGGAACTACGACACCGACAGATCAAGACTGGAGATTTCACCAGCCTCACAGACGAAAGGACAGAGGTCGTGAATGAAGCCAAGCTTACACGGAAAGAAGATCCGAAACAGAGAAATAGTAAAGTCCCTGTTAATTAGAGAACTAGAAACCAAATGAGAACAAAACACTCCGAGTTTCTCACTGCGACAGTTGTTGGACAGGATGGCTCTCCACAGCACGGGCTGTCCTTGAAATCCTGTTCCCTCTTTCCACCCCAGTGTTGATGCTCCAGGCCATCCCAGCTGAATCTTTTCCCTGCTTTGATGACTCCATCTAAGAGAGCGACCAATCAGGTTAAAGGAACTAAGAGAAGCCAAGGCAGTGCAGAGCTGCAGCCACCGAAGGGTCCCCTCGTACGCTCAGACCCATTTTACATTTGTATGCCTAAAAAGATGAATCCGTAATGGAAAACTTTCACACTCAAAATGACTGGTATATAAAAATTATAATTACCAAATGTTGAGGCTGGGGAAACCACACATTGGCACAGAGTCTGCCTCACAGAGGCCTAACGCCTGCGCTTTGTACTTCTTCCTGTAGAAAGTGTTGTCATAGACATACTTTCCAATAAACAGAGAAGAGTATCTATTTAATAGACTACAACACAGACATCAAATGAAAGCTAAAATCATCAAAAATACCCCAGAATTTTCTATTTAAGTAACATGACTTACTAAATGTCAGTTTAACTCTACAAAAAGATGTAAAAAGTTGAATTACAAGTGATATCTGCTAAGTAATAGTATTTCCGGATGGGCATGCCCACGAATTACAAGCAGGGCCTCTCACTGATATCCATACTGCACGTCCACTCAAAGGCTCTAGTAACACACGTGTGTGAATAGTTTTACGTGAAGAATGGCATGTACATGCAGACATTATTATTCACCCCGAAAGGGGAAGGGAATCCTGAGGCATCTACAATGTGGGTGATGAGCCTTGAAGACATTAAGCTAACCCAACTATGTCACAAACAGATCAATCCAGGAGCAGATGATTGTCCCTAGATGAGCTGTCACTAAGACGGTCTACAGAGACTAGTAACTGAGCCCCAAAACCCAACTGGTTTGTTCTCCCTGAGTCCCTAAGACTCAGCCTAGCACGCAGTCAACACTTGGAAAATGAATTTAGAAAACTACCCTCCCCGATCTCTGTCTCTCTCTAGCCTGCCCATCACCCGCCCCAAGTCTGTTAAAGCCAAGATCTAAGACACCCCTTCTCTGGTCTCCAGTTTCCAGACTCATCCTTCTCCCTCCACTCATTGTCTCCCTGTGTTTAATAACTGGGGAAAGAACTTGAGCGCTGCAAATTGTAATTAGTAAACTATTCTTAGCCGACTGGACCACAGAGCAGCAGTTAGCAATTACAGCCCATAAAACATATATTAAGCTCTCCACTCTAATACTCTGAAGTAACGAGTCCCATTCTCTCTGTAAACTGAACACAGACTTACATGTGGAAGGCCATTCGGGCCATTTTTATCCAATTAGCTCACGTGTGTGTGTGGGGGGGGGGGTTCCCCACATACAAGTTTCATAACCTCGAAATGCTGGTATGCATGACTCAAGGCAGGCCAAAATGGAACTATTCCCCTCAGCAGTGAGCAAGCCTCCTTCATAGACAAAACTCTTCCCAGCATGCCTGGCTGGTAGCCCCCCCACCCCACCCCCACCCAAGCCACAGCCACCCAGATGAAGAGTTGAACTCTGCTTCCCACAGAAATCTAATGCAAGCCATAGGCATACCCTGAGTGTTTCCAGGTGTTGAAAACGAGGTGAGGATGGTAAAAAGGGGCTTGCAGCCAAGAGTGAGGACCCGAGTTCGATTCCCCACACTCACTGTGGAAAGTAAGACTCGGCTCTGGCAAGCTGGCCTTCGACCTCCACACTAGTACAGTGGCATTTGTGCTCACAGACAGACAGACAGACACACACACACACAACTGTAGGCCGGGCACAGTGGCACACACCTTTAAATTCCAGAACCCTGGAGCAAGATGCAGACAGATAGATCTGTAGTTTCAAGGCCAGCCTGGTCTACAGAGTGAAAGATCTCTCTCTAAATAAACAACTTTTAAATAGTCCTTTTAAAAAACTAGGTAATATTAATTTAGGCCAATATACCTAAAGCACTGTCATGTTGATGTGCAACTATTTCACATTCCACACACAGGACATGTAAGTCGCATGAACTATGCATGAACGGCGGTATGATTTCATTCAGGAGGGGTCCATCTCAAATGATTTTTGCAGATGAATCTGCCGAGAGAGCATGTAGCGTATTTCATATCCATATTCTAACATTTCACCGTATTTTTAAAAACTACTGTCTTGTGTCTTTTATTCTTTCTTTTAGTTAAGTCTTTAAAATCTGGTGAGTAGTTTTTACGTACAGTACATTTCAATTCAGGTCGCACATTTTTTATAACTTATCTAAATTTATCTTATGTGCACTGGTGTGAAGATGTCAGATCCCCTTGGAACTGGAGCTACAGACAGTTGTGAGCTGTCATGTGGGTGCTAGGAATTGAACCCGGGTCCACTGGAAGAACAACCAGTGCTTTTAATCCCTGAGCCATCTCTCCAGCACCAGGTCAGTCACATTTTATGGGCTTGGTAACTACAAGAGGTCAAACACATTTGAAAGGGTCACTTGTTCCTACGAGTCAGTTCTGACATATATTTTTCACATATATTTCAAACTTCAGTCATGTATGACAGGCTCCAACACCCTGTACTCTAGTCAAGAGCACAGCTGACCTACTCCATCAAAAACTCTTTTTGCTGTGCATGTTGGTGCACACCAGCACTTGAGAGGCAGACAGGCAGGTGTCTGCGAGTTCGAGGCCAGCCTGGTCTACCTAGGAAGTACCAGGCCAGCCTGGTCTACAGAGTGAGTTCCAGGACAGCCAGGGCTACACAGAGAAACCCTGTCTGGGGCAGGGAGGAAATAAAAGCCATTTCACCAGCTACTGACAGCCAAGTCAGAGTTAACTAGACTAAGAAAAATGAAAAATACCCAGGCTAGAGATACAGCTCAGCGGATACAACTTGCTTGCCAAGTTCACACAAGGCCCCTAGTTAGATCCCCGGGACCCCACAAGGGCGCGGAGTGCACACTTGCAGTGACAGCACTCGTAGAGGCTGGAAGATCACAAGTTCAGGCTGGTGATCAACGCGAGCTACAATGAGACTCAGTCAAAAAGACACAGGAAAGGAGGGGGCAGGAGGGCAGGGAAAGGAGAGGAAGCTGTTGCCTGTGGTTTACATTTTGACCGGCTAATCAGAAATCTGATCCACTCTGCCTATAGCTTTCTATCTTGAAAGATGACTGCATAAATCATTCACTAAATGAGTACACAAAGCAGCGATCAGCTTGCTTCAAACAGGAAGTTAAAAGCAAGGAGTTTCGGGGTGTGCCTAAGTCCAGGCACGAGAAGGCTAAGGCTGGAGGAATGCATGAGTCCAGTTCAAAGACAGCAGTGTAGTGTGTGCCAGCCTCAAAAACATCGGGTGGTGAGAAACCGGCTGGGCCTCACAAGTCATGCCGGCTTAGCCCCGAGAACTCGAACTTCCTGCCAATCCCTCTGACAGGCATTAGCGTCAGAGATGCTTAAACTTTTCCCAGCCAAGTTCCCTTTTCCTCAGAGGAACTTCTAACTTGACTTGGGGTTAAAGGTATATAAAACAGGCACACAAAACCAAACATGACTGATGACAAATCATGAAGAAATTTATTTTAGGAACTGGAGACGTAGCTCAGTTCATAGAGTGCTTGCCTGGCATGTATGAAACTAATTTAATCGCCAGCATCCAAACCAGAAGTTAAAGGCTATCACCAGATACATCCACTGTTACGAATCTGAGCCTGCCTGAGTTATGAAGAATCCACTCTCAATAAAATGGATGAGGTGGCCCAGCAGGCGAAAGCTTCTGCCACCAAGCAGATGATGTGAATTTGACTTCCGGGGTCCACACAGTGGAAAAAGGAAACCAACTCCCAACAAGTTGTCCTTTGACCCTCACACGAGCACCATGATACAAATGCACATACATACACGGATAAACACACAGAATACATGTAAAAATTATTTTAAGGAAATTTATTTTACAACTCTTTAGTGTTTGTGTATGTGTGTGTGTATATATATATATTTAAAGTGTATATATATATATATATTTAAAATTTTACTACAAGACAAGCCTATTTAGTATACAAATTTGCTTTTGTCTTGAGTGGAAAATTTTATATATAGGCTAATTTGCATACTAAAGATAGTTATGCTTGTCTATTTGCACATAATGAATTACAACTTGACTAATTGGCTATCTGATAATGACAGACATCGCATCTTCAACGTTTTTCAGAGTTGGCCAATATTCGATTTTATAATCATCGAGGCTGGGGATGCTCCAAATGCCAATCCACACACATACAACAGCACAAAATGGCAAGTAAAAGTATGTATTCAGCCAGAACACCGTAGTTCCAAACATGTAACAAATGCAAACCTGCATGAGGTACTTCAGCCAGCATCCGTTGGTGCTGTGTGTCAACATGCACTGTGCATACTGCTCAGGGTGTGCAAGCAGAAGCAAGGCTAGAGTGATGTCCGCAATGCAACCAACACACCAAGAGAGAACACAGATTCATCGCCTGCTTGACTTCGGAAGCCTTTCACTGTTGCCGGATCTTTCTCCACCTCCGTAGTCAACTGCAAGACGATTTTTCGAAGGAGCCAGAGTGTACAGAAAGAACCCTTTGCGGAGTGGGTGTGTTTGCCATCACATGAACACCATAAACAATACAACTAGCCATTTACACACTCTAGTTTTCCACGATGGTTTCTGAAAAGGGGCCCCAAGGCTAGCAAATAAATGGCCTCAAGCCTCCAAGTGTGGCCTTTCTCAAAAGGCAGCTACTTATGCCAGGGAGGAAGAAGCAAGGCTAAGAGCTGGGGACCAGACCCCACTAGGAAGGTTGGGGGTCGGCCTCACTTTTTCTTCCCCATTAGAAAAATAATGGTCACAGTATGACAGGCACTGGCTGTCAAAGGAAGTCTAAAAAGAATAACCACACTATTGGATATTTTTAGTCTTTCTTTTCATAAATGTTTTTTTGTCACTGCTTCCAAATAATTCCAAATCTTGCATGTTTGCCAAAAGAAGAAAACGCCAGAGTATACTGCTCAGACGAGGCTACAGAAGGCTGGGGACTGATTTCCTTTTGAAATGCAGTTAGAGAAATATGCCGTTATGAATTCTGCTGACGCGATCACAAAAGCCCAATGGATTAAGACTGTAAGAACAGTCATGCAGGCAAGATGTGCAAATGGCTTACACCGAGCAAAACTGCTGGCGGGGGTTGGTTCAGTAGCAAAGAGCATCAGTTGCTCTTCCAGGACCCAGGTTCAATTCCCAGCAGTTACTTAGTGGGTCCAAGACGATGATAACTCTAGTTCCAGGGGATCTGACTCCTTCTGGCCTCTGCAGACAACAAGCATGTGCGCAGGATCCAAATACTTGCAGACCAAACACTCAAACACATAAAATAAAATGAAACTTTAAAAAAAAAAAAAAAAGACTGCTGGTGGGAATACTTGTATTCCGTAATAAGGGATTAAAATTAGTATGGCTAAAATACTGCTAATATTTTTTTTTTAAAAAATACTGCTAATATTATAAACCACCATTCTTTCACCCAAGTGACCAAAACTTCCAGAGGAAACACTAATAAAGGGAGTGCAGAGGCTGAAGAGGTGGCTCAGAGGGTAAGAGCACTGGCTGCCGTTCCAGAGGACCAAAGTTCTGCTCCCAGCACCCACATGACAACTCATAATCAATTGTAACTCCAGTCCTAGGGGATCCATTGCCTTCTTCTGACCTCCACAAACACTGATGCAGACATGCACCCAGGCGAAGAACCGATACATCATGAAATTAAAAATTAAAAAATAATAAAATTTAAGAAAGTGAGCCGTCTAATAAAGCATAACGAGATAGCCACAGAACAATGACAGAAGACTAAGGAGCCAGTGGAGGAAGCCAACCGCGGCACCTGTGGCATAGTGCAGGCTTGCCTTAGCCACTCTCCAGCGTAACTTTCCAAAGTTAACGTGGGTGGTACACAAAGTCCTCTCATGTTTCTGGAGAAGTCAGGGCTCTTCCACTCCAAAGCTGAAACAGAGTCCCTTATTCCACTAACTACAAGGGCTTTGGAAGAAAGGGGACCCCCCTCAGCTGGACGGGAAGCCGAGTGCTTGTCTAGGTGTTCCGAGCCCTGGGGCTTGATCTCCAGCACCCCAGAATATTGAGCAGGACTCCCAGAACTCCGGTGAAGACAGGGGAATCCGGTGAAGTTCAAGGTCATCCTTAGCTACGCGGAGAGTTGAAGGCCAGCAAGGACTTTGTGAGACTGTCCAAAAAAAAAGCATCTAAGTTTAGCTAATTCATATTAATAGTTTTAGGCCAAGACTGTGTTCTATATCTTGAGGCCGTTTGATTTTAGTAACAGAGTTGTGGACATTTTTGGTTCTGTTTAAAACTAAGAATAGGTGGGTCTTTTTTTCTTCTTCTTTTTTCGAACAGGGTTTCTCTCTGTATCTTTGACATCCCTCAGTAGACCAGGCAGGCTGCCCCAGGCTGGCCTCCACCTGCCTCCGCCCACCAGGACTAACTAAAGGTGAGGTGGCCACCACCACCCAGACTTTTTCTTTTCTTTTTTTTGGTTTTTCGAGACAGGGTTTCTCTGTAGCTTTTCAACCTGTCCTGGAACTAGCTGTTGTAGACCAGGTTGGTCTCAAACTCACAGAGATCCACCTGCCTCTGCCTCCCGGGTGCTGGGACTAAAGGCGTGCGCCACCACCGCCCGGATGACTTTTTTGTTTTTAAAGATTTATTTATTTATTCTGTTTACAGTGTCCTGTCTGCATGCTTGCACGAAGGCCGGAAGAAGGCATCAGACCTCATAGATGTGAGCCACCACGTGGTGGCTAGGAATTGGACTTAAGACCTCTGGAAGAGCAGTCAAATGCTCTTAACCTCTGAGCCACCTCTCTAGCCCTAGGTGGATCCTCTGAAGCACGGTGACTCCACAAACAAGAATTGAGAACGCTGTAACAGCATTATGTGTGAGAATGAGTCAAACTTCTGAGAAATTCTTGATATATACACATCCATATTTACAAGGGAAAATGGAATTTTAAGTTATCTTTTTGCTAAGAATGAAAATGGAATGTGAATTAGAAGATCCACGCTCCAGTCTTCCTGGCATCTGAATGAGGGCCTCAGACAACCACTCGACAATTCTCTCCTCTCCTAAGATCAGTGCTTCAGAGGGCTCTCGGAGAATCGGACGTATCATCGAGCCAGGAAATCAGTCGTTCATTCAACCAGTATCCACTGAGCAACTGCTGAGCCGAGCGCTGGTACAGGTGGGGGGGGGGGCAAGGGTACCCCCTAAAAGGCCAGTCTTTTCCACACAGATCTTCAGTCCATTTTTTTTTCTTTTTTAAGAAGAACAGGGTACAAGACAAAATGAAAATAAACGACACCATTTTCTTTATGTCTCTTTTCATTACCGTCAGGGGATAGAAAGAAGTTGGATCATGTTTCCCTGCCTGGCAAGAGAAGAAAGGAAATGTCTACGCCCGACCCTCCCCAACACACTCCCTTCTCCTCATTCTGTATTCACCAGAGACTTCTCGCTTTCTTTGACTGTGTGCAAGAGTTCCAGAAACCATACTTGGTAGCTGGTAGTTCTTCCAACAGGTGGTACAACATAAGGGGTGGGGGGGGGATTACTGCTCTCAAGAATAAATAGATCCTTATGGCAACGGCTCTCCCCACCTTTCTGGAGGCACTGGGTATGTGAGAAGGGCTCATTTTACCCCCGTAATCATAAGCAGGAACTTAAGATACAGTCACTTCTTTAAATAAAACAAAATGCCTACTGAAATTCAGGGTTCAGACAGGCGTGGTGGCACATGACTTTAATCCCAGCACTCGGGAAACAGAGGCAGGCAGATCTCTGTGAATTTGAGGTCAGCCTGAGCTACAGAGTGAGTTCCAGGACAGTCAAGGCTGTGTCTATAGAGAGACACTGTCTCAAAATAAATTAATGAACTAATTAAAATTAATTAATTTGAGCTTCAGAACCCCTTTCCAACAAGAACCCTTTCTTTAACTGTCAAACAACTGCTACAATAGCACCATGCACAAGCTACACCAGATGGAATAAACAGGCAACGGAGCTTCAAAATATACACCGTGAACTGCTCAACCCAGGAAGCGGCTTTTTCAACCCAGATCTTACATACTCACGTCAAAGCTCAATAAACAATATTGTGACATATATACAGATATGCGCATACACACAGTTAGATGACTATTACATAAGTGAATGCATATAATCTGAACTGGCTAAATGTATATAATCCTAGAAAGAAATGCTGCTGCTCTGTGTGTGTGTGTGTGTTTTGGATGATGACCTTGATTTCTTCCTGCCTTCCCTCTCTCTCTCTCTCTCTCTCTCTCTCTCTCTCTCTCTCTCTCTCTC
>JABTXL010004101.1:1091011-1118260 GCA_025134845.1 Neodon shergylaensis
CTCTCTCTCTCTCTCTCTCTCTCTCTCTCTCTCTCTCTCTCTCTCTCACACACACACACACACACACACACACACTTTGGTGAACCACCACCACCACCCAGATTATGCAGTGAGCACCAGGCAAGCTCTCTACCACCTGATCTACATCCCCAGGTCCACTGCTCCAACTTTTTTAAGAGCAGGTTAGGATTCTCAAACCACAACATTCCAGCTGGCCCTTGGGGAGGAGAATCTCACACCTGTAGAATTCAAGAACCCTCTAGTTTTCTGGAAATTGCTTGTCACCTCAGGAACACACTTCAAACTAGTACACAAGCTCTTTAGTGGAGGAGAAAATGCAGAGAGGTAAGGGAAATAAAGACCAACCACGAAGAGAAAAACAAGGCAGAGAAGACAGGAAGAAAAGCATTTCTCTCTCTGACCCACAGGGGTAGGCCGAGCAGGGGGTGCCTTAGAATTCCAAATTCATGCCATTAGCACATTCTGCTGGAAATAAAAGATAGCCCGAGTAAACGGAGCAACCTTAAATCTGAGGCTAAAGCCGTGTAGCACCCACTCCAGTCCCTAAGGGAAAAGCTGTTGGTAGGCATATGGGCACTTGACTTCACTCTCCCCCCCCCTTCCCCGCCCTCCTTCTCCTTCCCTTTAGCTTGGAAATTTAATACACTAAAAAGACTAGAACTTCCAAATCTTAAAATTTTACTTCAAATTTTACTTCAAAAATTACTCTATTAAACTTAAAAGGGTTGGCAAGGACAACCTGGGCAGTTCCTCTCCACCAAAACCCCCACCATGACTGGGCCCCTCGACGATTGGTTTCTCTTGTTTTTCATTTCCAGAGCTCTAATAGAAGCCTCCGGTGCGAGCCTGTTGTGTTTTTGGAGCAACAAGTTTGTTCCGTTGCAGTCTCTAAATCTGATGAGAGAGCATGGCCGGCCGGACTAGCCAGGCTCCTTGGTGCGGCTTCCAGGGCCAGAAGGCCACGGGTTCAAGCGCCAACCTTACAAGTCGGGTCAAAGTGCCCCGTTTGAAAGACTGGAAGACTTCTCTAAAAAAACTAAAATAATCACTGTGACGATCTGCGAAACTGGCACAAGTTCCCGTACTGTCTTTTCCCAAGCCACGCTTCCCACGGCACCCTTCCTCCAAAAAAGGAAGAAACCGGCGTAAAGCTCAACCCTCTGGAGCTAAATCTACCTAGGACGTCCGCAGCACCCACAAACTGGACCTGATGGGAAACGCGACCTAGACTTTAGCGAGCCCCGACGATCGCCCGGTCCCCTTGCCCCACAGCTTGCCCATAGCGGGGGCTGCTCGGTGACCTCGGGCCACTGCGTGCCCTCAGGCCACTCATGGCCACCGAGCGGACAGCAGCCAGGACGGCGCGGGGACCCGGCCACTGCCCCTGAGGGTTGCCGAAGGAGCCATCCCGCAGCCCGCGTCCCCCAGCAGAGCGGCCCAGGCCATCTGGCTCCTTGCCCTTCCACCTCCTTCCCTCGCCGCGGGCGCCCCACGCCCACTGTACAGGCTTCCAGCACTTTTTCAGGATCCGAAAGGGCAGAGGTCACCCTCTGCACCCCGCCAGCCCGCAGGCGAGCATCGACCAGCGCGGGGGCGGGAGGGTTAGACACGTGGAGCCGGGACCCCGTGCGAGCCACTCACCGGCTGACCCGAACGGGACTTGCCCGGAGGCGCTCTCCTGAAGAAGGAGGTCCTGGCGGTGAAGAAAAAGTCCTCCGCGTCCTCCTCGAGGCTGCTGTAGCCGCTGCTCATGCTGCTGGTCCCGACGCGCGCAGGGGGCCTCCCCGGGGCGCAGGCGGCCAGGCCGGGGTGCGGCGCCCGCCCGCCCTGCGAGGTTCCCGGCGCGCGGCCCCGAGCCGCCGGCGGCCGTCCTGCTGCAGCTGCGGCCGCCGCTCAAGACGCCGTCTGATCCCCTCCCGCGGGCTCCTCCGCCCTCTCCCGGCGCCTCCCGGCTCGGGTGAGCCATAACCCCGCCCCCTCCATGCCCCGCCCCCGGGCAGCCAAGGCTCCACCCCAGGCCAGACTCCGCCCAATCAAAGCCCCGCCCCCGGGCAGCCAAGCCCAGACCCACCATGGGACCCGCCCCTGAACAGCCAAAGCCACGCCCAGGTCCCGCCCTCACCGGCCGCCGCAGCTGCGGAACCCAGCCCAGCTCCGCGCGCGCAGGTGGGGCCCCGCCCCCGGCCCCCTAGCCACGCCCCCCCGGCCTAGCAGCAGCTCCCGGCGTGGGGGTTGTCGGGTTCGAGTGCGGCCGCTGATACCTCCCGGAAATTGCAAATTCCTCAGTGACCCTCATGTCCCCCGCGACTGGAACTTTTGGAGAGGGAAGGAATAAAACAGAGAACTTTTGCCACTCTCTTCATCGGGCTTGTGCTTGGTCGAGACCGGAGACCTACGGACGTGCAGCTAGCCCCTCCCTGACCGTTATAAGTTAGCAGAGGTGGGTGGGGAAAGAGCAACTGGGTTGTGCTTATTCAAAATAAAACATCCTCTCTGGTTGAACTTCGGTTGCTCCTCTTTCCCGCCTCCCCGTGGCGAAAGCGCTTCCCAAATGTAAATGGCTAAAGTTCAGATTTTAGAGAACAGACAAAGTCCATAATCACAGGACAATCCAATACTTTTAGTTAAGTGTACTTTGTAAACGTCGCCTTCCACAGGCGACCCTTACACGGCCACCTACAAAGGACGAGTTAAATTGTGGGGACAAGTAGACCTCTCCGTTCACCCACACTCCGTTTCCCTTTGAAAAAAAAGTCCTTGCGCCGGGCGGTGGTGGCGCACGCCTTTAATCCCAGCATTCGGGAGGCAGAGGCAGGCGGATCTCTGTGAGTTCGAGACCAGCCTGGTCTACAAGAGCTAGTTCCAGGACAGTCTCCAAAACCACAGAGAAACCCTGTCTCGAAAAACCAAAAAAAAGAAAAAAGAAACCTAGAAAAAAAAAAAAAGTCCTTGCAATCAGCTAAACTTTTAAAACGGGACATTTTCTTTGCTTCAGGTCACCTGAGGGTCGTTTTCACCTTGGTGTGACCGGGGTGACTTAAATTCTATTAATTTCCTTGCAGAGACCTTGAAGGGAAAGAGGTTTTGAAGTTTTAAGGTTAAGAGAAAGAAAAGAAATGGTTCCTGTGTCGTCCCTTCGACCCTGGGCCAGAAAGGAGACGTAATCTGCCTTCCTCCGGGCTTACTCACTGGTCTAGTTTGCGAAAGAGTCTCACTCCAGGGGACTCAACCCCAAACAGACCGCAAAGTCACAACCTGCCTTACAAACTTTCCATGAAAGACTTCTTCCTAGCCACAGAGCAACTAGGTGACTGGCAAACCGAGTCTAACTTCACGATATAAACTGGCTCCCCTGGTATCTTTCTCATAGCCAAATGTAAGAGAAGAGGACAATTACTCCATGCAAGAGTTGTCTTGTTTGGCTCTTACTGCTACCTCATTCAAATATTATCATATCACGTCAACAGTGTCTTCATTAAATACTCCAGTCTGAGTAATGGGTGTGTTAAATAATTTAGAGAACTTCTTTATCTATATCCAAAAAGGGTGGAGTCCCTCACCCAGAACAAATCGCTCCATCTATGACTGTTTTGAGGGAAAATATGCCTAAAGTACTTTATAATCCACCACACCAGGAAAAAAGTTATTTTTTGAGCCTAGCCTGTTGACACTGGTGTATACCTATAATGCCAGCATTCAAGAGGCAGAGGCAGGCAAATCTCTGAGTTTTTAGGCTAGCCTGGTCTACATATCAAGTTCTGTGTCACCTAGAGTATATAGAAAAACCAAAACAGAAAAGATTTTTCATGTTATTTTTAAGGAGAAATGACTGAATTAAGTTTTGTAGATGCCAGCATTCCATCAGAATCACTTGGGATTGGTTTGTTCTTGTTTTGTTTTGTTTGTTTTTTTTCAAGACAGGGTTTCTCTTTGTAGCCCTGGCTGTCCTGGAACTCACTCTGTAGACCAGGCTGACCTCAAACTTAGAGATCCACCTGCCTCTGCTTCCTAAGAGCTGGGATTAAAGGTGTGTGTCACCATCTCCCGGCAGGGTTATTATTTTTTAATTTTAAAAAATGATTAGTGTTTGTGTGTGCTGGCACTCCGTGGCATGCCTGTAGAAATCAGAGGGCAGCTGTGTAACATCAGCTCTGTCCTTCCATCTTTATCTGGGTCCTGGCGGTTGAGCTCAAATGAATGGCATTGTCCCACAAGTACCCTTTAGGGGCTGAGCCATCTCACTGTCTTCGTAAGAATCACTTGTAATAAAAAGAAAAAAAAAAAAGTCATGACTTGGGTAAGGTGTAGTCCACAGGTAGAACATCTTCATAAATGGTGCCCTAAGGTTTTATTCCCCAGCCCTGAGGATTTTAAATAAATAAATAAATAAATAAATAAATAGTGTGATTATTAACAAAGTAAGTCACTGATTTCAACCAATAAAAAGCAAAAGGTGAATGATTATCATATTTCTATATTTTCCACATAGCATTGTGTGTGTGTGTGTGTGTGTGTGTGTGTGTGTGTGTGGTTTTTCAGGACAGGGTTTCTCTGTGTATCCCTGGCTGTCCTGGAACTCACTTTGTAGACCAGGCTTACCTCGTGAGTATTGGGATTAAAGGCATGTGCCACCACTGCCCAGCAAAAGGACTTATTATCAAATGCAGAACTGAATTTGTAAGTGGACTGGATCACCATTGGTTTCCCACTGATATAGGAACCTATGGGTTTAGATTTTCACTGAATGCCTTCTAACATGTTCTTCCCATGTTAACGGGACACATACACACATGCTGAAAGGTTAGTAAATGTATACAAAGTAGCTTTGTCCGACCAGCCATAGCCTATAAAGCAGGTATAGGAGGCTAGGGAGCTAGTCCATGTGTATGTGTGAAGGCCCTGTGGCAGGAGTGTGGTCGGCATATACAGATAAGAACAGGAAATCAGTGTTTTCTGACTGTGTAAGTAGAGGGGTGAGTATGAGGAACTCTTGTCAAAAGAGTAAGAGCAGGCCAGCAGCAGAGGCCTGGTTCATGGTGGAGGGCTTTCCTAGCGTGTGCAAGGGTTCAACCCCCAGCCGTGAAAAAGGAAAATGTAAAAACATAACACAGAGAAGTCACTATTCTATAATGATTTTGTATTTTTATCAGATTTTAAGCAAAAGGTTGATAATATTTGACTTCTTCATAAAGTACTTATTTAGTTACTAAGCGGAGAAAAGAGTTAAATAACATGAAAACCCTAATGAAAAGAACAAGGAGGTCCATATTTTTTTCTCTCCTGAAATCAGCCAACTTATTGTAAGGCAGGCCATGAAACAGCATGCACGATATAATCACGTTTGTTCCTGTAATTGCAGGTGACATTCTTACTGTGTGCTAAGGCATAAGATAACTTATCACAGATTTAGCCTAAAGGTCACAGCGACAGAAGACTGTTCCACCAGGGCCTGTGTGACCTGGAAAAGGCATGACCTTGGGGGACAGGCAGACCATGTTGGAATTACAAGTCTTGCTTACTCTTTTTGCTTCATTTTATTTTTTATTTTATGTGTTTGGGTGTTCTAACTGCATGTATGTCTATGAATTACACGGATGCCAAGTGCCAAAGAAGTCCAGGAAAGGGTGTCAGAGACCCCAGAACACAGCTACAGACAACTGTGAGCCGATGTGTAGGTGCTGGGATTTGAACCCACATCCTCTGCAGCCAAGCTCTTAATTTCTACACCATCTCTCCAGTCCCTGTTGCTTATTCTTTTGTGACTTTTCCTCCGTTGAGACAGGGTCTCACCGTGTAGCTCTGGAACTCACTATCTGGATCAGACCGGCCTCAAATTCGGAGAAATCCATCTGCCTCTGCCTCCTGAGCCCTGGGACTAAAGGTGTACTACTATACTAGATTTTTGTATGACTTTTAATATTTTAAGTAACTACTCTGAAACAGGTTTGTCCTCAGTAAAATGGAAATAACAATGTTCCCATCTTATTCTCCTCGGCTTACTATAAGGATTAAGCGAGAGAAGTTTCATAGAGCCCTTGACACAGAATGGGGCCGAGCAAATATGAGTCTTTTGTACCCTAAAAATTAGGTCCTGATGCAGGCTTAGCATCATTTGCCCATTTCTTTTTTGATGACTAAACATTTCAGCCCAAGAATCAAACCTGGATAAAAGGTTCAATGGCAGCTCAGGGGTTAATGTTCAGCCGCTGTTGTGGTTGCCTTTGGTACTGGTTTGTGTGTCAGCCTGATACTGGCTAGAGTCATCAGAGAGGAAGGAACCTCGGTTGAGGAAATGCCTCCATGAGAGCCAGCTGTGAGGCATTTTCTTAACTAATGATTGATGGGGGAAGGGCCCAACCCATGGTAGGTGGTACCATTCCTGGGCTGGTGGTCCTGGGCTCTATAAACAGGCTGAGCAAGTCAGGGGAAGCAGCACCCCTCCATGGCCTCTGCATCAGCTCCTGCCTCCAGGTCCTTGGCCTGCTTGAGTTCCTGTTCTGACTTCCCCTGGTGATGAATAGTGATGTGGAAGTGTAAACCAAACAAATCCTTTCCTCCCCAACTTGCTTTTTGGTCATGGTGTTTTATTGCTGCAACAGAAGCCCTATCTATAACACCTTCCTCTACCACAGATGGTTTTCAGTGTGGGTTGATCTCACAAGCCAACTATTAAGACACTAACTCGGAAAAGAAATCGTGCTGGGTGACTTTTGAAACATTTCATCACCTTGGAAAAAGATATCCCTCTGGACTTTGCAGGCTAAAATGTGGCATCTGGGAATTCTGCAGCCAAATTCTGGACACAAGCGACACCCCGAACTTGGCAAAGCTGAATGATTAAAGAGACTTCTTGGGTCTTTGAATTAACCAGCTTTGAAGCTGCCCTACTTAAGACTTGTTATGTGAGACAATATGTTTTCTTAGCTTGGCATTGTAGCCCACGCCCATAGTCCCAGCCGCTCAAAAGGCCTTGAGGTAGGAAGATTGCTTAAGCCCAGGAATTTAAAGTCCTGTGGATTGACCAATGCAATAGAGCCCCATCTCAAAATAAATAAGGAAAAAATAGTGTGCTAAAATTTCTCTTAAAAATTCTCAGAGAGGGGTTTTGGGTGGGGGGAGGGTCCTTCAGCAGAGGAGAACACTTGCTGCTCTTGCGAAGGATACAGTTTCTAAATCCAGCACCTACGTCAAGTCACTCATGGGGAGCTGATGCCTCTGATCTCCACAGGTAATCCCTGTTCCCCCCGATATATATATATATATATATATATATATACACACACACACACACACAGAGACACATACATAAATACAAATAATTTAAAATCTTTTTTTTTTAATTCTAGGAGAGAGCTGGGTGTGGTGGTGACACACCCATCCTACAGCAGCTCACTAAGGGAGAGGCAGGAAGGTCGCACAATTTAAGGCAAGCTTTGTCTATGTACTGAGTTTCAGGCTCATGAGGACTATGGCGTGAGTCCTGTCTCAAAAAACAACACAGCAACAATTTCTAGTACACTCAAACCTAAAAAGAAAGAAAGAAAGTTGTGGTTAAGAGAATGTACTGTTCTTGCACAATACCAACACCTGCATCGGGAAGCTCACAGCTGCTAGTAATTGCAGTTCCAGGGCACGGGACTCTTTTCTGGCCTTCGTGTGCACACATCTCCACCACATATACATTCACATAGAGCTACATATAAAAATAAATCTTTTTTTTTTTTAATGAAAGTTGATTACTTCAAGACCAGAAGGAAATCATACAGGGTAGCCTTCCTGGTTCCATCCGTGTCTCTCCCATTTGATCAGTCCCTGGGATTGTGGCTGTCGCTCTGGTAACTTCCATGTTGTTCATGACAAAGACAAAGAGAAGCAATATATCTGACAGGCAGAGTGTTTGGTGACTAAGAATGTAGGCTCGGGTGTCGAGGTGGTGTGACCCAGCGTAAGCCATCAAACTCCATTACAGCCTCATTCCATAGCTAGAAAGTAGAAAAATAGTAGCACCCATGTGGCAGCATTCTTCCAGAGATGAAACGAAGTAAGGCGTGAAGGGTGTTGCACCTGACACACGACAGCTCATTAATATTAGCCCATGGACACAACAGTTCCATATTTGTGCAGTCTCAGAACCTAGGAAATCATGTGCTACTCATGAGCCTGAGGTTACCTAGGTGCAGAGCACAAAACAGAAGAAAAAAAAAGGCTTTCCAATGTCAATCCGACAGATGTTGGACCTACTGAACCAAACCGAAATGTTTCCAAAATGATGCCCACAGTCTGATACCTATCCTAGTATATCCTACCACAGCATCTGCATTTTCTATCACAACCATAAGGCTTAGCCCAGGGATAACAGCTACCAACTGCTTAATCAGTTGCTTTCCCTCTCAGATTCACAGCCCTGGATGGACAGTGACTCATCCTTGATACTTGTTACTTGTTGCCCTTAAAAGATAAAGAAACAAAATAGGGGACTGGAGGAATAGCTCAATAGTTAAAGCACTTGCTACTCATCCATAGACCCTGGGTCAATATCAAACATCCATATGGCAGTTCACAATTACCTATAACTCAAGTTCCAGGGGATCTGACTGCTTCTTCTGGCTCCTTTGAGCATGAGATGTGCATGTATTACACAGGCATCATGGTGTTTGAATGAAATTGCCCCTCGGGGGCTTGTATGCTTGAATACTTGGTGCCCATTTGGTGGAGCTGTTTGCGAGAGATTAGAGGCGTGGCTTTGTTGTTGGAGCTGTTTGGGAGGGATTAGAGGCATGGCTTTGTCACAGATGTATCACTGGGGATCGGATTTGAGGTTTCCAAGGACTTACACCATTCCAAGTGATCTCTTTCTCTCTCTCTATCTCTATCTCTCTTTCTCTCCCTCCCTCTCTCTCTCCCTGTCTGCCTCTTGATTATGGCTAAAGAGACAAGCCCTTCTGCAGTTCCTGCCACCAAAGCTGTGTTCCCTCATCGTGAACTCTCATCCTCTGAAACCATAAGCCCAGTCAAGCACATAAGATGCCTTGGTATTTTGTCAGAGTAACAAAAATTAATACAAACATGTATGCAGGCAAAGCACCTGTACATAAATAAAATATGATATAAATTTTTAAAAAGAAGCAAAACAGGACTGAGCACTTAGTCACATATGGTTAGTCATGGGTGAAGGAGGGTTCCTGTGTCCCTACCCTCCCTGCTAAACTACTGGATGCTGACAGATTCTAGAGAAGGGACAGCCACTGTCTTCAGTTGTGCTCCCACTTAGCGAGCATGCTAGGCTCCAGTGGAGGGTTCCACTAAACAGATATGGGAAAGAAACGTGTAGGGAGAAACGGATTGAGGGGTAGAAAAGAGATGAAAGAGGGCAGGAGCAAGAGTCCTCAAAATGCATTGTACACACATATGAAATTGTCAATAAACAGATTTATTTAATGAAAAAAAGAGTAAAGTGTCTTGTCTTAGTCAATGTTCTATTGCTGTGAAGAGACACCATGACCATGGCAAATGCTATGAAGGAAAACATCTAACTGGGGCTGGTTTACAGTTTCAGAGGTTTAATCCATTTTCATCATGGCTGGACAAGGCTGCACGCAGCAAGACATGTTACTAGAGAGGTGATTGAGGGCTCTACATCTACATTGGAGGGCAGCAGGAAGAGAGAGACACTGGGCCTGGCTTGAGCATTTGAAACTTCAAAGTCCACCCCAGTGACTCACTTCCTTCAACAAGGCCACACCCACTCTGAGAAGGCCACACGTCCTAATCCCAGTCAAATAGTGCCACTCCCTAATGACCAAACTTTCTTTTTTTTTTTAAATATTTATTTATTTATTATGTATACAATATTATGTCTGTGTGTATGCCTGCAGGCCAGAAGAGGGCACCAGACCCCATTACAGATGGTTGTGAGCCACCATGTGGTTGCTGGGAATTGAACTCAGGACCTTTGGAAGAGCAGGCAATGCTCTTAACCTCTGAGCCATCTCTCCAGCCCTGACCAAACTTTCAAATCTACGAGCCTATAGGGGCCATTTCTATTCAAATTACCACAGGTCTCAATCTTAGGTCATAGAAATCAAGAAGATTCCCACAATTCTTTGGAAAAAAAAATGACTGAAACTATTGAGAACAGCTTTGATAAGGTCTAGAAGGATACCGTTCAGATGTAATCTTGTTTTGTACACTGTATGAACAAAGAGAGAAATCAGCACTTCCGTGTCTAATACTTCATTTTCCCAAGGAAATATAAACAGAAAAAGAACAAAATTATTCCAGAATAGAGATAAATTTAAGGGAATAGGAGAGATGGCTCACTTCAAGTCAGGAATACTTGCTGCTCTTGCAGAGGACCTGGGTTTGGTTCCCAGAACCCACAGTGAAAAGCTCACAACTGCCTGTAATTCTAACTTCAGGAGACTGGGCACCTTTTTCTGACTTCCTTGGGCACTGTACCTATGAATGCACAGACAAACAAACAGGCACACACCAGTGTCATACAGTGGTGCACAGACAGACAAGCGGGCACATGACAACGTCATATGGTGGTGCACAGACAGACAAACAGGTGCACACCAACGTCATAGGGGACTTTAAAGGCCTTTGAGGCTGAGGAGACAACTCAGTGGGTAAAGCATGCTCCAAGTTCAGATCCTGAGTATCTACACGGAGAGCCAAGTGCAGCAGACAACATCTGGAATCCCAGGATTGGAAGGCTAAGACAGGAGGCTGCTGGGGGCTCACCAGCTAGTCTAGCCACATCAGTGAGCTCCAGGTTTAGTGAGAGATCAGTCCCCCAAAATAAGGTATGCTTGCTAGTCATGGTGGTGCACATCCTTAATCCCTATACTCAGGACACAGAGGCAGGTAGATTTCTGAGTTTGAGGATATCCTGGTCTACAGAGTTACAGGACAGTCAGAGCTACATAGTAAAACCCTGTCTCAAAATAATAATTGTAGATGGAAGTTTCTGCCCTACCCAGTCCTGAAGTGTAGGGCTAAGCTGGCCCATGGGGGCGGGCTTGCCTCTGGCGTTTACTTATAAATTGGGGCGCAGAAGCCTGTGCACGCTCTTCTTCCTGTTTCCTGTGCTCCGCGGGAACCTCTGTCTTGTGAGTCTGATTTTTCCATTAAAGTTGTATATACCTATCACAATTTGTCTGCATTAATCCCAAAATGCCACACTGAAGTTGTTCAGTCCCAAAGAAACACACAGAGGCTTATATTAATTATAAACTGGTTGGTCTATTAGTTCAGGCTTATTATTAACTAGCTCTTACAATTTAAATTAACCCATAATTCTTATCTATGTTTAGCCATGTGACTTGGTACCTTTTCTCAGTGAGGCATTCTCATCTTACTTCCTCTGTGTCTCGTTGGTGACTGCAGACTGAGCCTTTCCTCTTCCTAGAATTCTCCTGGTCTGTTCCCCACCTAATACTTCCTGTCTGGCTACTGGCCAATCAGCATTTCATTAAACCAATATGAGGGACAAATCTTTGCAGTGTACAAGAACATCATCCTATAGCTAATAATGAAAATAATAATCATAATAATAAAGTGAATGTGATATATACCTGATATTGACCTCTGGCCTCCAAGAACACATACACCTGACCACACATGTACATTGCACTTATATAACACACACACACATGCACACATGTGCACACTCATATACACATACAACTTTCACATAAGTTATTGGTGCAAGAGAATTCTCTGTATTCTGTCAATCATGTTTTAAATAAAGGCTAATTGGCCAGGTAGGAAGTATAGGTGGGTCAACCAGACAGGAAGTAGAGGAGGGCCGATGAGAACAGGTGAATGCTAGGAAGGAGGAAGCCCATTCCTACCATTCCAGCCCACACCACCGAGAAACAAGATGTAACCTGCCTGGCTGAAAGTTATTGAGCCATGTGGCTAACATAGATAAGAATAATGGGTTAATATAAGCTACAAGAGCTAATAAAAAGACTGAGCTAATGGGCCAATCAGTTTTATAACTTATGGAGATCTCTGTGTGATTTTCTTTGGGGCTTGCTGGCTGTGGGGTATCGGGCGGGACATTAACTCCAACAAGCAGCCCGGCCCTCATGTTACAAGTTATAGCTTAATAAATTTGAAAAATCCAATACCAACTGAGGTCTAAGATATTCATTGGTAATTTCCATTTATAATTACCTATGCTAGGTCACAGTTGAAAAGAAGGGAAAAAAGCCATGGGGGGAAAATGAGTGTATACATGGAGAATAAAACAGGATTCTGGCTTCTCTCAAACGAGATGAAAGCAAAAAAGTACTGTTTTATTATTTATTATTTAGATAATTTTATTATTTAGATTACCTGGGCAAATATACAGGATTCCTAAAAGTCATTTGAAATTAAAAATCCCAAGGGTTGTTCACCAAATAATTGGAGATTTTAGTAGGTTAAAAAAAACTTTGATAAATAGACATTTTGTTTAGTAATGTACATTGTTTTTTTGTAGTTCGTTTGTTTATTTTTGCTTTTTTTTTTCAAGACAGGGTTTCTCTTGTATCCCTGGCTGTCCTAAAACACACTCTGTAGCCCAGGCTGGCCTCAAATTCAGAGATCCACCTGTTTCAGCCTCCTGAGTGATGAGATTAAAGGTGTGCACCACTCCACCTGGTGACCCTGAACTTCTGATCCTGCTGTCTCCACCTCCCAAGTTCTGCGCTTGCAGGTGTGAGCCACCATGCTCCACCTACGTGGTAGTGGGGATCAAACCACTGACATGCCACGTTTCCAGGCAAGCACTCTACCATCCTGGCACTCTCTCCAAGCCAGTGCCAGTTTATTCAGGAGCTGTGGGATAACTCTTCTGTACACCATGAATATATGTTGCTATCATTGGCAGATAGTAAAAACTTCTTTGGCCTATAACAAGGCAGAATATAGTTAGACGGGAAAGCCAAACTGAATACAAGGAGAAAGGACGGAGGAGAGAGAGATGTAAGTCAGACACCCAAGAAACAGGATGACAGCAGACCAGCAACAGCCACGGCCACATGGCAATACATAGATGAATACAAATGGATTCCTTTAAATGTACGAGCTAATTAGTAATAAGCCCAAACTATAGGCTAAACGATCTTTAATTACTATCAAGACTCTGCGTGTTTATTTAGAAGTGGCTACAGGACAGGGCAGGACAGAGACACCTCTGTTTACATTCATGTTCAAGACATCCTATAGGAAAGGGGGATGTGTAAAGATGCTGCTCCCTAAGGAAGGCCCCTTGGATGAGGCAAATTCACTGAACCTTACTTGGGCTTTTATTGTATTCCAGACACTGTTCTGGAAGCTTGATCTGTAGGATTTACTGACACCTTATAAACTCCAGTGACCCTGGCTAAAGGGCAGGGTGAACATCCAGGAATGGCAAAGTTGTCTCGGCACCCAAGGTCGCCTCCGAATCACGGTGTACATTGCTTGTGGGGCACAGTCCCTTGAGGGGAAGCATGAGCCAACCTCAAAGTAAAATCCAGAAGGTTTCTGCCGCCCACAAACGATTTACTGGGTGCTGATTTATGGATGCCGTGAGAGACGCTGCGTGGCTGTGAGACGGTATTTGCTATCAGACCATGTGAAGGGCCAGGGAGATGGTCCAGTAGGTAAAGCTGCTTATAGCCAAGCTCGAGGACTTGAGCTCACTCCCCTCCGACCTCCACATGAGCATTGTGTCATGCACGCATGCACACATACACACATGCACAGATAAACGTTCTTTTTGTGTGTGTTTAAGATTTGAGAAAGAAAAAAATTTCATTCAAATAACCCTGGCACTGAACTTCCTGGTGTCTATGGGTTTGTTTATTCATGTAAGGGTCCCCTATGTAGTCCAGGCTGGCTCTGAATTTGTGATTCTCCTGCCTAAGCCCTCTCAACGCTGGGATTACAGTTGTGTGCTCTGTTAGCCGGGCTTTCCTATACTTATTTTGACTCGTCCTTCTACTGTAAGTTTGTTTCTCTTTGTCCACATGCACCTGCTAAGGGCTATTAGCTCTCCAACCCTTATTATGGCCAAGTAGGGTGATTGATTCTGAGTTCTTTTTTGTCTCGGGGATATTTGTCAAAGTCATGACCCACTCCCATAGCGGGACTCTTCCAGATAGCTCCAGCTGGGAAACACATGGGGTCCTCAGACAGACATCACCATCCTCAGAGTCTATATTAGGGCAACAGTTTAGTGGGAGCACAATAGTTTCATCATAGACAAGCATTCAAGAGAGAAAATGCTCTCAGCCCCCTTTGATTTTTACAAGCAATGTGCACCATGGTTCGGAGGCGACCTTGGGTGTGGAGACAACTTCGCCATTCCTGAATGTTCACCCTGCCCTTTAGTCAGGGTCACTGGAGTTTATAAGGTGTCAGTAAATCCTATAGATCAAGCTTCCAGATCAGTGTCTGGAATACAATAAAAGCCCAAGGGGCTACAGGTTCGGGGAAGGCTGCTCAGGAACTGCTTACTGTGAGCGAAATGAACCATCCACATCCAAGCGCAGGAGCCCGGCTAGGGGAGGGAGGCCTGCAGGGAAGCTCCGCTGGCTGCCGTGGGTGCCTGTGTGACCTGGGCTTCTCTTTCACTGCTTCAAATGCTGACACCTTACTAGAGCCAAGAACACGGGGAACTGGGCAAGACATAAAAGAAGTGTCAAATTGGTACCTGCCTTTCAAAACCTTGTAATTTAACTGGGGAAATTATATCATAATGGCCGATGGTCTGTCATTAGCCAATCAATAAGCCCTTTAAGACTCTATCAAAATATAAAATAAAGATCAGAAGAACATGATAAGATTGGGTCTGGGAAGCCTTCCGAGTAGGTGGTACCTTTTCTGTCTGAAATGAGAGAGCCAGATGGGAGGAGAGGGGTCACTTGCAAAGACGCAAGAGCAAACTATGAGCTCGTGAAATGAAAAACTGGGAAGAATCATAAATAAAGTGGTGTGGGGTTTGAGTGTAGCACCAAGACAGAGTGTGTTTAACATTCAGAAGGGTCTGGATTCAAATGCCTGCACAAAACAGGAAGAGGAGAAGAAAATACAGAAGAAAGAAGAGAAAAGAAGGAAAATTATTGAAGAGCCAGACTTGGTAATCTCTGTCTGTAATTCTAGCAGTAAAGAAGCTGAGGCAGGAGGATGATGGGTTGGAAGCTAGTCTGGAATGTATAAGACTTTATAAGTCTCGCCTGGACCTCACCACGTAGACCAAATAAGCATCAGATTCACAGTGCTCCCAGCCTTTGCCTTCCAGTACTGGAATTAAAAGTCAGCACCACCTCCTTGCACAGGCCCCTCAGTCCTCAACCCCACGCACTCCCAGTACCCTGATGAAAAAGAGTAAATTGCTGTAGAAGAGTTGACAACATGTGTTGAAAGCCAAGTTCTTGAAAGCACACTGAGGAAGTGAGGCCTTCTCTACCAGGATTTAGAAAGAGTCAGGACATGACATGCAGAACATGTCACGGGTTGGTGACTGGGGACAATGTTGTAAGAGTACTGGACAGGAGCAGACAAACAAGCTGTACTGGCAGCTTGGGCAACTTCCCCTGTTTATCATGGCAGCCTGTGGGGCAGAACTCGGGCTGTGGCTTGCGCGGCTCTGGCTCTGCACCGGGAAACACAACTCCAGGTTTTTGACCCTTGCTAAGCACTGGCTGATAGGCGGTGTCAAAAGCAGACCTCCTCTCGTTTTGTTTGAAGATGCGTGGGGCAAACCACAGACGGAGGCTGACGAGGTTGGGCGGGCTTGCTATTTCCAACCTGCCTCTCAGAGGGATGAAGCACTCGTTCCAAAATACACCGCTCTAAAATATGTCGCTCTAAAATATGCTGCTCTGGTATGAGGAATGTTTGGAGCTGAAAGCAACTGAAGAGCACACTCAGGAGAAGGTCTAAAAATAGAGCGTCCATTTCTCTTTCCTAAGACGGGGCTGTAGCTCAGAGCTGTAGTGTGTCGTTAGCATGTGCAGGTTTGTTGGTTTAGCCCCTAGCAACACACACACACACACACACACACCAGAAGTTTCTACTTTAAAAAAAAAAACCTTCCTCTTCTGTTGTACCAGGAAGGGAAGGGATATAGGGATATGGCTTGTTTGTTTGTTTGTTTTTGTTTTTGAGACAGGGTCTTCTTATTCCAGAAAAAAATAATCATATGTGTGATAATAATGCATCTTCACCGCTCCTACCATATATATATATATTTATAATATATTTGTTTTCAACCCAAAAGAGGGGCTTGTACATAGCTCAGAGGTCCAGTGGTCGCCTAGCATCCACAAGGCCCTGGGGTTCATTGCCAGCACTGTAAGCGAAGCAGGCGTATGAAAGACAGAGGTGAAGCATTTGACGAGAGACATGTTTGTACTCATTCATGATTGTCAAAGCTATAAAGAAGTGCAACAGTATGACAACATATGAGAGACTGGACCAGAAGGCAAGCTGCAGGAACTATTATAAATATGTAATCTATTATGTATTCACATATGTGTGTCCATGCACGTGTGTGTAGATACCTGAGGAGGTGTTAGATCCTATGGAACTGAGGTTACAGGCCTTTGAGAGCTGCCCAACGTGGGTACTAGGAACTGAACTCTGTTCCTCTGGAAGAACAACAAGTGCTCTAAACAGCTCTCTTGACCCAGGAACTGTTGAAATCTCGATTGTGGTTGCGGTGGATCATGCAACTCTTTGTTTGTCCATTAGACTTTGTTTAACTATGCCCTGGAGAGTGTGAACCTGCTCTATGTATATGACACAATCCTGCTGTATGTATATGATGCAATGGTATTTCCCCCCCCCAAGTGTATTAACATCGAGTTATGTGGTCCACACTGGCCTTGAACTTGCCCTTTCTGCCTCAGCTTTCCTAGTGCTAGCATGCTGGGGTTGCAGCGCGGACTACCACACCCAGTTGCTACCATTATTTATAACAAGCAGAGAATACTTGCTTAGCATGCATGAGATCCCCAGGCCCATGACAATTAAAATAGGACCATAAGGTAACTCAGCGGGTAAAGGCACTTAGTCCGGGCCTGACGAATTAAGTCACCCAGAACCCAGTGGAGGAAGGAGAGAACTGATCCCACAAGTTGTCCTCTGACACTGGCACATGCCATGGCAACACACATACACAAAGTAAAATGAGATTTAAAATTTTAAAAATTATAATAAAAAGAGGAAACACCAAAATGCCCATAAGTTACTCAATTGGCTAAAATAAATATTATATAAACCCTAAGAAGAAATCACAACAATCTCCATATGTTGATATGATATTGGCATTATCTCTAGAGAAAGCCTTTTAAAAAGACTTATTGGGGGGGCTGGAATTGGCTCAGTGGTTGAGAGCAATTGGTTCTCTTGCAGAGGATCTGGGTTCGATTTCTAGCACCCATAAGTCAGCTCACAGAGGTCTGTAACTCCAATCCTAGGACATCTGATACCTTCTGGCCTCAGACACTAGGCATGGAGGTGGTACACATACATACATGTTGGCAAGACATTCATATGCATAAAATAATAAATTTTTAAAAAATTAAAAGACTTATTTGAACTCAGGTGGTGGCATTTGGGAGGTAGGGGCAAGAGGATCAGAAGTTTAATGTCATCCTTGGCTATGTAGTGACTTTGTGACAAGCCTGAGTTAAAAAGACCCTGTCTCAAAACAAACAAACAAACAAACAAACAAGCCAAAGTTGCATGGAATAGTGTCTCTAATATAAAATATACCCCAGATATATTCCTCTGGTGATTCAGAGAAACCACAGATGGCAGTCATAGAAATGGTTCTGAAAAATCCAACTTTTTATAAGAGAAGTTTGTACGTATTACACACCAGTAGCCGTTAGAGATACAGGCGTGTCTGTCTTTGTCCTGGGAGGAGCTTTTTCCCCAGGGAAAAGGACACTTGATCTAGACAGATGACCACAGGTGACTGTCACCTGGGAGAGTTCTCTGTATAACAGTCCACTGTTTGCTGCTACTTCCAGTCCCTAACCTTCCGTAGATTGTCACCCTCCCATTGCCTCAGAAACCCCTATGGCTCTAAGCTCCGTGTGAAGGTCAGTTGTCTGGCTGCTCTCTGAGTGGAATGACTTGTTTGCACATATACTAGCTATTTGTGTGTGTGTGTGTGTGTGTGTGTGAGAGAGAGAATGCTTGTATGCACTCATGCATATGCACATGTGTGTGTGTGTGCGAGAGAGAGAGAGAGAATGCTTGTGTGCATGCATGCCTATGCACATGTGTGTGCGTGTGTGTGTGTGTGTGTGAGAGAGAGAGAGAGAATGCTTGTGTGCATGCATGCATATGCACATGTGTGTGTGTGCAAGAGAGAGAGAGAGAGAGAGAATGCTTGTGTGCACGCATGCCTGTGCACGTGTTGGGGGCCATGCCTGTGAATCAAAGCCCGCATGCTCACTAAGCACTCTATCCCTTCACTACATCTCCAGTTCACGAAACATCTTCCCATGAAGCCACTGCGTGTGTGTGAAGGGCAGGGGACCACTTGTGGGAGTTGGCTCTCCTCCTTCCCCACTCGGGTTCCAAGGATTGAACTTCAGTGGTCAGCCTGCTTAGCTCGTGAGGCTTGCCAGCAAGCACCATCCCCTACTGAGCCATGCTGTGAGATTTTTTTAATAAAAATCTGGAGAAGGAGAACAATCACAGCCCCCACACGCCACTTGATTCAGTGGGCAAAGAAACATCGAGGCACGGCACGCTTTCATCTTCAAAGTTCTTTCAGCGTCTTAAAGATAAAGCTTTGCCGTGCCATCGAGGGGTGTGCCTGCCGATGGCTGTATCTCCACATGGAGAAATTAAACAGCGGCGTGTAATAATGATAGCTCTGTGTGTCTTGGGCCATGCTTTTTAAAAAGTTCCCAGCGCCTTCTCATGTACTTATCTTAGCCCGAAGGGCCTATCATTACTTCCTCTTCACAGGTGGGAAACTGAGCTTTACCGAAGATGAGTCTGTCTCCCATCGTAGCCGAGCTGACACTCAAGACACATAGAGCACGGAGGAGATTAATGGGACGGGGAGTCCAGCGTTCGTATTTCAGGTTTTACTCTGTAGGTGGTACCACTTAGAAAGATCACCTCCAAACCCTACACTTTATATATAATGAACAGTCTAGAACGCGTTAGAAACCTCTTAGTATGTGCTTCCCATCCTTCTCCCTTTTCAATGAAATGAAGGGTGTCTCCTCCCCTTTATTTGAGAGTCGAGTTCATGGGCTTGTGTCTACAAAGTAATTATACAGAATGCAGGGCTTACTGAAGCTGTGTGTGGGCAGACCTGGTCTCGCTGCTTCTTACAGAGGCTTCAACTGCTAAGTTCATGCTCACAAGAGTCACAGATGTGCCGGGCGATGGTGGCGCACGCCTTTAATCCCAGCACTCGGGAGGCAGAGGCAGGCGGATCTCTGTGAGTTCGAGACCAGCCTGGTCTACAGAGCTAGTTCCAGGACAGGCTCCAAAGCCACAGAGAAACCTTGTCTCGAAAAACCAAAAAAAAAAAAAAAAAAAAAAAAGAGTCACAGATGTATCAGTACAGAGAAAGCTGACGTCCCAAGCATAGCTCGTCTTTTTAGGAAAACGGTTATAGATTGTAACCAGACTACCCAAATGGTTGCCCCAACTGCTGTGGGAAGCCTTAATTTCTAGGCTGTAGTCTTTAGTGTTTATTTGTAGAGGGACATCCTTGAATACTCAATTGCTACATTTTTTTTGTGCTTTATTTTGATTGAAATTCAGGCTCACCTAGAATTGGCTACGTAGTTGAGAATGGCCTGGAATTCATGATCCTCCTGTCTCTCCCTCCCGAGTACTGGATTATAGGTATACACCATCAGGCCCACTTACTCTGATATTTTTAGCTTGAAAAAGAGAATTGGCTTTCAATATCAAGTCTAAACTTGTATTTTGTTTTTTATGTAAAACACCTGACTTTAGTGGAAAACTTTTAAATTATATTTTGAATGGTAATATAATGATTTCTTTTTTTTTTTTTTCGAGGCAGGGTTTTTCTGTAGCTTTGGAGCCTGTTCTGGAACTCATTTTGTAGACCAAGCTGGCCTCTAACTCACAGAGATCCACCTGCTTCTGCCTCCCAAGCTCGGGGACTAAAGGTGTGCACCACCACCGCCCGGCAGCATTTCTTGTTTGTACATCAAAGTTTTATTACAATCAGGGTCATAACAAGAATTTTCCAAGCTAAATATGAATAAATCATGTAAATATTATTAGAAATTACAAGATAAACATTTTTGACCCCAAAGAAAGTATATATTTTAACAAGCCTGAAGCTACAGCTCAGTTTTGCTTGGGGAATATAAGGTTCTGGGTTTGAACCTCAAGAAAGCTTGGTTTGATTCATGTTAACCTGGTGACCTGGTCTGCTCCTTTAAACCCACGTTAAAAACAAAAAAACTGGATGCAGTAGTGTTCTTTCGTAATCCTGGCATTCCTGTACAGGAGGGAGGTAAAGACAGGAAAATTGCCTGGAGGATGCATCTGGCAGATACAGTGATCCTATCTCCTAGACAAGGCGGAGGAGAGACCACTCCTGAACATCATCCTCTGGCCTCTGTAGAGCATACTGTGGCGTGCACATGCACACACTCACATACACACAAATAATACATAATACAATTTAAAACAAAAACATATACATGTAATAATGTTAGAGTTTTTCGGTTTTTTTTTTTACATTTTTATTGTGTATTTTAGTTGGGGGGGGGGCATGCCACAGTGAAAAAGTAGAGGTCAGAGAACAGCTTCTGGGAGCTTCTCTCCTGCCACCATGTGAGTTCTAGGCGGGCAACTCAAGTTGTAGGCTTGGCATCACGGGCCTTTACCCACCGTGCCATCTCCACAGTAAGGTAGAGAATATTACTAAGAGTGATTCTGCACAGCTTCCAACAGCTGTGTCGTAAAAACAGGCTGCGAGTGTACAGCTGAAGGGCTGGAATGCAGCTCAGCTGGGAGAGCACAGGCTCTGAGTTCTGCCTCCAGCACTGACTAACTGGGTGAAGGGCTGCACACCTGCGTTCCCAGCACTCCTAGGTGAGGGCAGAAGGATCAGAAGTTCAAGCACACCCTGCTCCGTAGCAAGTTTGTTGTGCAACAGTTCCTCCTGAGATTGAAACATTCCCTCCTGCTGGGAAAGCTCCTTAAGCAGGAAGATAAACAACTCAAGATAGCTTCAGGAAGTCCCTGAAACTGTCTAGATCCACTAGGTCCCTCCCAGCCAGAGTAAGCTATCAATGCTGAGAGTCCTGCTGAGAAAAGTGAGGCTACAGAGAAGACTCTGAGACCAAACCAGCTGTCCAGAAGAGGTTTAGACCAGCTGAATCACTGGGAAAGGATATTCTCCAACCTGTTGAGCTGCCTGCAGGCTGTGCAGGGTGTTCCAGGTCCCAGATTTTGTGAGCTGTCACCCATGCTGGGATGGGCTTTGGTGATACAGCTGTCTTTGAGTCATTTCGGCTCCTGTAACCCCTCACACATACTCCTGTTAGTAACCAATAATATTCATTGGTTCACCAAGTTGGACTTTGGTAGAACCCGTTCTTTGGTCTGACATGGGCTCCCCACTGGGGTGAGTTGATGGGTGTTGCATCTTCCCAATAAACGTTTTAAACACAACAAAGTTCAAGGCTAGCTTGGGCTACAGAATCTGTGTCTCAAAACACAAAAGTACAATTGACGACAAAAAAAAAAAAAACAAAACCCAGTGGTTCAGTTTCTTATGCTGATCCTTAGAGAAATAAAAACCTAGATATTAAGAAATATTCTCACCAGGCAGTGATGGCACATGCCTTAATCCTAGCACACAGGAGGCAGAGGCAGGTGGATCCCTGAGTTCAAGGCCAGCCTGGTCTTTCCTTCCTTTATTGTTTGTTTGAAATAGGATTTCATATAGTCCATATAATAGTGTCTTTTTTAAAAATCTTTTTGCTATTGCAGGTTTGTTTTGTTTTGTTTGGGAGGGGAGTTGGGTTGGTTTTTGTATTTTTTCCTTTCTTCTTTTTTTTTTCTTTTTTTTTTTTTTGGTCTTTTGAGACAGGATTTCTTTGTAGCTTTGGAGCCTGTCCTGGAACTAGCTCTGTAGACCAAGCTGTCCTCGAACTCACAGACATCCACCTGCCTCTGTCTCCTAAGTGCTGGGATTAAAGGTGTGCCACTACTGCCTGGCCTTGTATTGTTTTTTCAAGGCCGGATCTTACTCACTGCAGCCCTAGGTGACGTCTCTGTAGCCTAGGCTGGCCTCAGACTCCTATTGGTGACCTCCTTCTATCTCAGCCTCTTGGACGCTACAGTTAGAGACATGAAATTGTGCTGGCCTTGTCCCTATTTTCTTCAGTTACTTGGTGGTGAAAATGGGTGGATCCTAAGAGCAAATCAAGCGCCTGGCATCCTAGTACAGAAGCCACACGAGCATAGCAGCCGGGAAATACCAGGGAGATCCCAGCCTGTGGCATGGCGCATCTGTTCTTTACTCCACAAGGGACACACAGAGGGACATGGTGACACCACTGGGCTCAGACACGTTAAGCCTGCAGATGGGTATCCATTGTGGTCTTTTAAATTAAATAGTGAGCTTTACGTTCCACATGGGAATTCTCTGGCCAGGGAGCATGACATTTTAGACATATATTAGCCACGCTAGGTCATTCTCAAGTTATTAGTTCCTGCGTCCACACATGCAACTGCTGCTACCGCGATAGAGGAAAAAGCGTGGAGGTACAATACAAAAACCAGGCTTAAAGCTCAAAGTATAATACGTGCCTGCGTGAGTAGTGTGTGTGTTATATGTTTGTGTGTGTGCATGTGTTGTGTAATATATACGTGTGTGTATGTGTGTGTGTAATATACACATGCTGGTGTGCACTCACACAGGTGTTTATCAGTGTTTGACAGCTACCAGCATTAGATATGTTTTCTGTCACTCTTTTTGTTTTTTTGAGACATGGTCCATCACTACATCTGGGGTTTGCCGGTTAGGAGACTGGCTAGACAGCAGCAAGCTCCCAGGATCCTCCTGTCCCTACCTCCCCAGTGCAGAGAGCTTTCTGGCTTTCTATGTGGATTGTGGACACCATGCTGGGCTTTCTACGTGGATTGTGGACGAAGCGAACTCAGGTCCTCGTGCTTGTGGACCCATCTCCCGAGCTTGCTGTTCAAATATTATTTAAAATTAAAAAAGGAATTAGACTTAAAAGAGCATAAGAACTTGGAAGTGGGACAGTTCACTTACTGGCTGTGTGGCTTTGGGGAAAGCATTTACTTTTCTTGAATCTTAGTTGTCTCGTATGCCTCTCAGTGTCATGGTGTTCCCGTTGGTAGTGTAATCAGAGCCAGACGCTGCTGGAGAGCCAGCTCACGGGAGTTTCCTCCGTCCGGCCGTCCATCCGTCCGTTTGTCCATCCGTCCATCCCTCCCTCCCTCTCTTCCTTTTCTTTCCACCTGGTGTAGGCGGTACTGGGGATTGAACCCAAGACTTTGTGCTTCTTCCCTCCTTTCCTCAGCTCCTTCCCTCCCTCGCTTCCTTCCTTATGTCTATGTGGGGGCTTGTGTGTCCCAGCAAGCCTCTGGAGGTCAGAGACAGCTTGCAGAGGTCTGTTCTCTCCTTCTACTCTCTTGGTTCCAGGGATAGCGCTCAGGTTATCACTCAAGTGCTTTCTCTGCTGAGCTGCCTCCTGATCTCTCTTCCTTTCCTTCCTTTCTTTTGATATCTTACGGGAGAGGGTTTTCTGTGAAGGACCCACCCTGCATTCCTCCTCAGGGCAGTTTTGAACTCTGATTCTTCTGCTTCTGTTTCCCAAGAGCCAAGGTCACAGTTGTGTACCACCACGCCTTTTACGAGAATGAAAAGGCTAAGTTCATAAAATTCTAAAGTAGACCCAGTAAGACAGGACATAAAGGGTTCTGTAGACGGGAACACTCTGCCGGTTAGCATCCAGTGGGGCAGAGCAAGAGTACTGATGAAGCCCCGGGGAAAGAGACCTCTTCCCGCCCTCCACTTGAATCTGTTCTGTGCAAGCTTGAGCTTGTGAAAGAACATACTATTCCTCAGGTGTTTCTGGAGCCTAGAGCTCAGTCAGTCTTCATTTGTTTGAACCTGACCCCAAACTCGCTTGACCTCTTGACCCTGAGATCTGGTATTATAGGCATGCACACCCATGTTCAGTCCAGTCAGTCTTTATGGTCTTGGATTTTTCAAGTCATCCAAGAAGTGTTCCGGTGTCCTTAGGCTGAGGTCGATAGTTTCCAGCCTGCTGAAGAACCCGGTTTAAAAAATACTGTTTTGCCAGGTGGTGGTGGCACAGGCCTTTAATCCCAGCACTCGGGAGTTCAGAGGCAGGCAGATCTCTGTGAGTTTTAGGCCAGCCTGGTCTACAAGAGCTAGTTCCAGGATAGGCTCCAAAGCGACAAAGAAACCCTGTCTTGAAAACAAAACAAAACAAAAGAAAAGAAAAAACAAAAGAAAAAATACTATGTTTTCCCAGAGGCACTGAATGACTGCCATGCTCCAGTTGAACCGTAGTCCTGTTTGTTGCCTTGAAATTTGCTAAGGTTTTGGTATTTTCCATTAGAACTTTGTTGTCTATGTTGCTAACCCAAGGTGACAACTGACTTTTAAGGAGCTGTCCTGTGACTTTCACATGCCTGTTACAGCGTATGCCCCTGAATTCACACACGTGGTAATACGCCCTTTTTGCACAAGATGTGCATGCAGTGCCCTCTTCCAGAGGGCCTGGGTTCAGCTCCCAGCACCCACACAGCAGCTCGGCTGTAACTCCGGTCTTATCTTCTGCCATCTTCTGCCCTCTGTGGGCACTGCATGCACACATCCACGTGGTGCACATCCATACACACAGGCAAAATACCCATACTCACAAAATAAAGATAAACAGAATTTTAAAAACGGAACACTGACTTTCTCTTTTTTCCTAAATTATTCTATGTATCATTAACATGTGTTTGACGTGCTGTTCCCTCGTGCCCTGGTGTACGACGGCAGTCAGGACGATTTTGTGCTGGTTTGCTCCTTCCACCTTTGTTTGCTTGGGTTCTGAGGATCATACCCCGGGCACCAGGCTTATGCAGCATGCTCATTTACCTGCGGAGCAACCTTGCCAGTCTTGATTTGTATAGAGCCAGGGTGGAATAGCAATAATCAATAATCAAGGATGACCTCTACCTCCTAAGAGCTAGGATGTGTGTGTGCCGCCACGTCTGATTTGGGTAGTTCTGGGGATTCAACCTGAGGCTAGGCAAGTACTCTAAAGCCAAGAGTGTACATTCATGGCCTCTTTTGGGAGGCATCTGGAGAAAATACTTCTGAGAGTAAAAAAGTGGGAGGCAAGGCCAAGAGCAAATGAGAAAATAAGAGCGATAAGACATTCAGGGCAAACTTCGCCCGACTCTGATTCCGTAAACCAAAGCTTTCCCTTCAAGTCTTCTGGGCAAAAGTGGGGCTCAGAATCACGAAAAGTTCAAAGTTTGTTAGGTGTCGAGGAAACAGCTGCTTCAGGAAGTGGGGTTTCTGTGTGTAGAACACTCTGCAGAAGCCAGACTGGCATCCAAGCCTGCTCTACCTGTCTGCCCCGCTCTGAGCTCTGCCGAGACCCACAGTCACGGTCAGAGGAAGGAAACGGTGGAGAGAGCTGAGTGCCTTGTTGTTGAGCGCAGCTGGCTTGAATTACTGCACAGCCTCAGAGCGCAAGGCTGGGAGCTACCTGGACACGAGGTTTTAGTCGGTGACACAATTTCCGGATAGGAATCTTGCAGTTACGTTTAAGCCATGTTAGTGCCTGGAACAGTGGCTGGCGAGCATTAAAATATGAATTGATTGAAAACTGATAGCACTGTGTAAGACTTTAAGACAATCCTGAAGCCATTTTTGACAATTCTGAATCCTCTCAGCCTCTGTGCCATAGTGCTTCCCCTCCTTCCCTGGGAACCAAGGACCTAACAGCTACACTCGCACGTACTCAGTTCCTGAACAATTACCCATATACATATGTTTTGATTCAGTCCCCTGGGAAACAGGGTCAAAATGACCTCTTACCTCATCTGATCTGGCAACAGCTCTCCAGTCAATTATTGGTAATAGCCCTTTCAAATAAGCCAATCAGAATAGTCAAAGAACAACCCCCCTTGCTTCTGTGGCCCCTTTAAAAGTAGACTGTACCAGCTATTCGAGGTCCCTCGGCTTCCCGAATGCTGGGGGGACCCTGTCATGACAGAATTAATAAAATCCTCATGCTTTTGCATCGGCTGTGGTGTGTGAGATGGTCTCTGGGGGCGACTCCTCCTCCGTGTTTGGACGCTAGAGTCCAACAACTGGAAAACAAAGAAACAGCATGTGCCACGTAAAATAAGATTTTGCCAGCAGGCTTTAAAAAGAAACATGAAGTGGACAGGCTTGGGGACAGAAAACCAAGCGACTCTGCAGTCAGGATCCGGTGGAATTGCTGCAGGGCAGGGTAGGTAAGAGGTTGTGCTGTGGGTTGGGCCAACAAAAGTCACAAGGATGACTGGTTTATGTAAAACACAGATCCGATTCTACTTGACACAGAACACTTGGGCAAACAATGAGTCAACAGAGAAAGTTCTCTTGATTTCAGAAAGAGTCCAAACAAAGCGGCTGTGTTAGCTGCGCCAGCAGGTGGACTGGGTAATCCTCCTCAGGAACAAAGGGTCAGCATTTTATGGCTGTGTAGTAGGTTCCTTGGATTCCTCGCTTTGCCTGTTGTAGAAGCAGGAGAGGATCTCTCTGCAGGGCTGACAACAGCTTGTTTTGTAAGGATGGCTCAAGAGCTTGCACAGGAAGGGTGGAGTGCAAGGCGACAGTCCCCACAACCGAACCGCACACCCCGGTCCCCCAAATCTCAGATCTCTCCGTACACTTCCAGTTTCCCATATGAAAAGCAAGAAAATAGTGCACCTACAAATGGTCTTGGGGAAATGACGGCAGGACAAGTCAAACCTGGGGCTCAGTCTTCAATTACGTGATGTGAAGCCTCGGGAGCTGGTAGGCATCTGATTCCTGTCTAGGGAAGTGGTGCCGACTCCTAAGACAGCTCGGAGGGCGTTCTGGAAGGGAAGTTGTTGCAGTTTTTCTTTTCTTCATCTTTCTTTCTTTCTTTCTTTCTTTCTTTCTTTCTTTCTTTCTTTCTTTCTTTCTTT
>JABTXL010004101.1:1122518-1171127 GCA_025134845.1 Neodon shergylaensis
GAGAGAGAGAGAGAGAGAGAGAGAGAGAGAGAGAGAGAGAGAGAGAGAGAGAGAGAATCAGAGGACAACTTCCAGGAGTCAGGACTCGCCTTCCACCATGTGTGAATTTGGAATCAAACTCAGGGGTCAGGCTCGGCAGCAAAAGCCACTGAGCCATCTTGCTGGCTCCAGCGGATTTTTTGTTTTGTTTTGTTTTTGAGACAGGCTCTCATGTGGCCCACACTAACCTCAAATTCTCCATATATTTGAGACTGATCTTGATAACTTAATCCTAATAACTTCTGTGTCCCGCTCAGAGACTCCAGATGACAGGCAGGTGCCATCCTGCCCTGTTTATGCAGTCCTGGGGACTGAAGCCGAGATTCACGGGCGGTAAGCCAGCACTGTTCTAATGGTGCCACATCCCCACGGCTTGTGTTTTGGAGACAAGGTCTCATATAGCTTTGGTTAACCTCAAACTCCTAATTTTTTCCTTTTTTTTTTTTTTTACTCCTGAAAACGAAAATTATAGGCCTGGGCTTAGCAGCCCAAATGATTTTTCACAGGGGGCTAATTTGCCTTCTGTGGTTGTTTGAATGGAAAGGTCCTCCATAGGCTCAAGCTTTGGAGCACTTGGCGTCCAGCTGGTGGCGCTCTTGGGGCAGGCGGCCTTGATGGAGGAGGTGTGTCAGTGGAGGTGGGCTTGAGAGTGCCTAGCCTCGTCCTGTTCGAGCCTCGTGCACTCTCTTTCCTGTCTGAAGTAGAAGCTGGCATCTCTTGACTTACTGCTCCTGCCGCTGTACCTGCTGCTTGCTGCCAAGCTTCCCCGAGATTGACTCTTATGTCTCTGGAACCCTCAGCCAAATTAACGTTCTTTCGTAAGTCACCATTGGTCGTGGCATTTTATCATAGCAACAGCTGAGTAACTAACACAGCCTCCCATGTATGGGAATGTAAGCGCTTCAATTATCGTTGCTTAGTAGTTTTAATCTTCCAGGTATCAGTTATTCCGGTGAGCATCTAGTGATAGCTCTCTGTGTGTTAGCATCCAGGCACACCTTGGCGCTGCCCCTTGGGAACCTGGGTCAGTGTGTCACCCTTCTGCGCTTGACAAGCAGTGCCCTGACTGTACGTGCAGAGGCCCCTTTAGGAGACAAGCTCCGCCCACTCCCGCTCTTTCAAGCTGCTCTTCGGAAAAGGCGGGGTGGTCCTTGCCTCTTCCTCTTCCTCTCTTCCCTCCCCTACTCCCTTTATCTCAATAAAACTCCCACGTACGCTCTGCTTGCATGGTGTGTCTGTCCCTCACCCACCGTGGGCTCTCACCTGCTGTGGGGTCCCTTGGCCTGCCAAGGTCTCTATGGCCCTGTCTATGTGATTTGAATTTGGAATCTCTTGATCTGATTTTTTAATATCGCTGGGAACATCTAAATATATCTGTTAATCGTTCCCTTTTCTGATGTATACTTTTGTTTTTTCTTTTGTCTCGTATTTATGCTCAGATGTTTCTTTTTCAATTTAATTTATAGGAGTTCATTAGACGTACTGGGCAGAAGTCCTTGGTTAATAGTTTTTCTCCCCCCAGTCGGAGGCTTAGCTTCTCTCTCCACTTGTGCCAGCTGAGGAGTCAATACGCCTAACTTTAATTTAGTCTAATTCAAGGGCTGACAAACACTTTCTAAAAAGGACCAACAAGGAAATAGTTCAGGCTTTGTTAGTCACACTGTCTGGGACACCCTTCTCAGCCCTGCCAGGCTGTGAGCGCAGCCATAGAATCTCTAAGTGAGTGGGTGTGGCTGCATTCCAGTAGAACCATCCGAAAAACAGGTGCCAGGTCTGGCCCATGGCTTAAACTCTGCCGATTAACAGCCTGCGAGTCAACTGTTTCCTCTACCTCAGTGTTTCTGTGTCCTATTTATGTCTTTTGTTACCCAGCAACAGGGGGGAGATTTATTATCTTCTAAAATCTTTATTGTTCTAACTTTAACATTTAGATTTAAAATCTAAGTGGAGTGTTTAGGTTTTTTGTTTTTGTTTTGTTTGTGTATATGTATGTCTATTGTGTGTTATGTGTGTATCTGTGTATGAGTATATATATATATATGTGTGTGTCTGTCTGTGTGTATGTGTATGCTTGTATGTCTGTGTGTATATGTGTGTGTCTGTGTATGTATGTGTCTCCATGTTATCTGTGTATGTGTGTATGTTTGTGTGTATATATGTGTTAAAGTACTTTCCTTCTTTCTTTTTTTATACACATAGATGTCCAGTTGATCTGGAAATACTCATGATAAGACTGTTCAGGGGAACTGGGGAGATAGCTCATTTGGTAAAGTGCTTGCCACACAGCCATAAAGATCTGAGTTGAATTCTCAGAACTACACAAAAATATGGGCATGGTGGCATGAGCTGATACTCCCAGCACTGGGCAGGGGGAGACAGGAAGACCCTCCAGGGTTTGCTGGTCTGTCTGGCTCTATTGGTAAGCTCTGGTCAAGGGAAGAGTCGGTCAAAGAGGTGGACAGCAGTCCTGAGTTTGGATAACACCCAAGGTTGTCTTCTGGCCTGCACACATGTGACATATATGTAACCCTCCCCCATACATACTAAAAAAAGAAAGGAAGACTGCTAAGGTTAGGAGTAAGCTCAGTGCTGGAAGGACTGCCTAGTATGTAGGAGGCTCTGGACTCTACAGACTAAGAATTAAGTATTCACACATGGGAGACCAATGAAAGAGCAGAATTTCAAGATCCTGCCTTAAAAAATAAATAAATCAGGTGTTGTGGGGTATTTACTCAGGCTGTGAACCCTGAGTTTGAGCTAATTAAATAAACCTTGGATCGGGAGGCAGAGCCAGCAATGAGTTGATAGGAAGTCATCATAGAAAGTTAGAGGGAGTCTGGAAAAGGGATAGGGAAAAACACAGACTTAGTAGGGAGAGGCTTTGAATCTGGCGGTCTCCTTGGTTTGGGAAGTAGGAGAGACTTTCTCTTGCTGGGTCACTGAGGAAGGTCAGCTGGTTGTGTTTCAGCCTCTCTGAGCTAGCAGGTTTTCACCCCAGCCTCCGACTCACAAGTCTTCATGGGTATATGAACTATAGAGACTTAGTTAAAATCTACATTTGGCTGCAGAGGCAGTTCCAGCAGGATGTGCTGGGCCTCGGCCTGAGCATTGGGGCAATGATTGCAGAGTGGCAGTCAGTAGCAGAAACAGCATTAGAGTCAGGTGCAGCCACTGTGCAGACAATAAAACAACAGGCAGGCAGTGGTGCCCATACCTTAATCCCAGGACTCTGAGGTAGAGGCAGTCAGATCTCTTTGAGGACATTCTAGGTTACAGAATGAATTCTACGATTGCTAGTGCTGTATAGAGAGACCTTGCCTCAATGAATAAAGAAGTAAGTATATAATTAAAATGAAGCATTAAGCATACATAAATGTGTAAGGTTCTTTCTAGACTTGACTTTATTGAGATGAGGATCTCACTGTTTCCAAGGCTAAGTTGAACTTTTTGGCCCAAGAGAGACGTTTATCTCATCTTCTCTATTAACTAAGATTGTGGGTACGTGCCACCATGCAGGCCTAGGCTCTCAGTTCTGTTGGCTTTTGCTGTTGATTCTTGAGCCGTTAACACATATTTAATCATAGTGGTTCGAGTTTTAATGAAAACACGTTTTCATTTTCATCTTTTTCAAATCTACCTCAGCTGTTCTTGATGCCTATCGTGTCAAACATATTTTCTGGTCAAAATTTGTAAAATATTTACAAGGGTGGGTTTCTGAGGGGTGAGTATTTGCCTAGCATTGCAAACCCCTGATTTTAATCTATAGAACCACAAAGAAATAAAGAAAAAAGGAAAAATATTATAAAAGACCATTGGGAACTCTACTGAGGTTTAGCTGGGGAGAAAATTTGGCAGGGTGATAATTGAAATATTTGCAGCTAACAAGTGAATATCAAATATTGACACATTGGTTCTTCTAATTCATGAACATGATATAATCATCTTTAAAAAATCTTTAGAGCTGGGTGTGGAAATAATGCAGTCGGTAGAGCGCTTGCCTAGCGTGTGTGATATCCTGGCTTCGAACGCCAGCACCGCGTTAACTAGGCAGAGGGGTCCAAGCTTGAACTCCCAGCATCAGGAGGAAGGGCAAGATGACCACTAATTAATTCTAATAATTGTTCTAAAGACTTTTAGTATTTTCTATGTCTATGAACATGTCAGTGGTAAATGTGTGACTCTTTGCTCTGTCTTTCTGTCTTTTATTATGCTGGCTAAAGTGTCCTTACAAAGTTATATACAAGAGGCAGCACCAGGGCTGGGCCATAGCTCAGTGGTAAAGTGTTTGCTTGGCACGTATAAGGCACTGGGTTCAATCTCAAGTACTAGAAAATTGTTAGGTCTTCAACCAAGGACAATGGCTGACTGAGGTATGCATTAACATATCAAAATGGGGATGCTGGTGGCCAGGTTCTCCCAGCATCCCTCAGTCACCAGGTATGGCTGGCATGCCCTGCACCCTACCCTAAGCTTCTCCAGCCCAGGGGCTGGCTTGCCCTTCCGTATGTAATCCAATCATTTTGGTTACCTGCTCCCTTCTTCTGCCCTTTACCCTCCTGGCCTCTTGATCTGGCTCTCCCTTCCCTCCTCCCCCTCTTCTCACATGACTCAGGGTCATACTCACTCTGGACTTTCCCAGACGTCCCTTTCTCTGGTGTCTGGAAGCCTAAGACCAAAGTACCAACCTTGAAAGGTTCTAGTGAGGTCTCAGCCTCTTGGTTTAGAGAAAGTCGTTGTCTCAGACATGTCCACATGGGAGGGAGGGTGAGGAGGGAGAGAGACCCAGTATCTCTTTGATGCTGGGATCAAACTCAGGGCCCATGCATATCAAGCATAACCCCTACCACTGAGCTACCCCGCAGCCTGGAGCCATCACTAGGAGCCCTGTTACTGTGACCTCCCCTAGCCTTAATTACCCGCCAAATACTCTAACTTCAAACACTATCACATAGAGGGTAGGGCCTAAAATAGGACACAATTCAGCCCATAGTATAGTCTAATGAGAAGAAAACACCCAACAAACAGCCACACACTCTAATCTAGGGTTATCAACTATACTTATTGCTAGAAAGGCAAAGTTCGGGGGGACTTAGTGTAGAACCTTAACTCAAAGGAAAGGGAAACTTACAAATGGCCTTGTGAAGTCTGGGCTTGGTGGAAGAACCTTTGCCCTCCAGCCCTCAAAAACAACAGAGCCATTGATTTCTGGCATCAGCAAAACCTCAAAAATCAGTGCGTGTTCTGGGGGGGGAGGGGAGAGGAGCCAAACCGCAGCAGGAAGTAAGTATATAAATAAGAAAATAAAACCACCACCTGCCCTCACTGGCCTGATCCCAGGGTTGCCTTTATACATATCTGGGCATGCTCAAGCACATGGGAGTTGGAGAAGAGAGAGGCCATATTGACACGAGATGGGCCGGATGGGGATTGGGGAGGATGGCAAAGAAAGCCTCCAGGATCTCCCCCACGGAACTGTGATACAGGATCCCCAGACGACTGCTGGGAATGACTGATGTGACACCATTGCCCAAGCAGAGGAGCTGCCCAGGAGCTTGGCGTACCTTCCCCTCCTGACAACCAAAACACACAGAGAAGAAAGTGCAGCAGGGAGAGGCAGGCGGAGGGTGTGGAGGGGAGGGGAGAAATGGGGGATGGGAGTGGGAAGGAGAGAGAGAGAGAGAGAGAGAGAGAGAGAGAGAGAGAGAGAGAGAGAGAGAGAGAGAGAGAGAAGTAAGCACAGGCACTGAACTGAGCAGGAAACCGAAGCCCACCCCAACCTTTCAGAGCTGACTGCTCTGAACTGGCTTGCACTTCCTCTGTTGCCAGGCGACCGTGAAGCTTCCTGGCTTATTCACAGGGAGTAGATGGGAGTGCTTTTTCATTTCCTGTTGCCAGGTGGCCTCTTAAGCCCTGACTTTGAAGGCTGACAACCCTGCCTTTGTCCGGGGCCTGCTGCACGTCATTGTGAAGGAAGAGCACGAAGAGGCTTAGTGACAATTACTCCCTTTTTCCTTTCTTTCTGAGACAGTGTCCCAAGTGTCCCAGGCTGCCTTGAACTCCCTACATCACCAAGAATGATCTTGACCTTCTGATCCTTCTGCATTTACCTCTCCCATGTTAGGATTACAGGCTGTGCTACCATGTCTGTCTTGTCCAGTGCTGGGGATGGAACTCAAGGGCTTCTTGTATGTTAGACAGGGACTGGGCCAGCTCTACACTGTTGTTCCTAAGGCTGTCTGCAGGGTCACTCCTACAGTGGGTTAACCGGGAAGCCCACTGTTCACGTACTGCCTGTTTCTCACCCACTCTCCTCCTCCATGTGCCGGCTCCTGCGCAATGGGGCGGCTCTGCTACTGAACTTGACAGTCCTCTTACTGATTTGGTAATTAGCAACGGACTCCCCTAGTGTCCCCCCCCCCCCCGAGTTGGGATTAACCTCCAGTGGGTGCATACTGACTATTCTGCAGCCCAAAAGCCTCTTGAGGGACAAATATTTACACGTGTCAGGAAAATGCTTCCAGATGACGTCATTGAGATTTTTTTGTTTCAAAGTATCTCTTTGGTGGGTTTCTGGGGAGTGGAGATACACAGGCAGAGTTTAAAGCAAAAAACTTTCAGTGAAAGTTTTCTAAATACGTCATTTCTTTTTGCTTTTAAATTTCTGACAAAGTCTTCTGTAGTCTAAATCAGCCTCTTACTCACTACTGAGCCGAAGGTGACCTTGATCACCCAGCCTCCTCTGGACAGCTGGGGTTACAGGTGTGCACCGCTCTGCTCGACTTGTGTGGTGCTGGGGAGTGAACCAGGGGCTAAGTGCACGCTGGGCAAGCACCCTAACAATTACACTACATTCCCAGACAGTTAAGTTCTTTTTAGCCCGGCCCCTTGTTGGCCAGCAGTCTTGAGAGCCTGAGGTTAAGAGATTGTGACGAACCCTGGTGAGAAGACAGGAGCTCTGCGTGTTCTGTACCACGCAAGAACCTTGGGAGAGATGCCCACAACTGGCGTGGACTCGAAGGCAGGGCAGATTTTTGTGAAGGCTGTTCCTATACTGTAGGAGCAGCAGGAGAGGGCACAGGCAGCGAAGTGGCTCTCTGAAAGACAAATTTCCCCTTTGTTTCTGGCCATTGGAGAAAAGGGCATTTCTAATTTCTAGTCAGCAAGTTAAGCCAGCTACACAAGTGGTGGCTTGACAAAGAAAGAGATCAGTATGAAAAGATATTAAAATTCAAAACCCACTTCAGAGACCGCCTTCTCCTCAGATTGCATGGTGGAAGGAAGAATTCATCATCAGAAATGAGGTCAAGAATGGTGTTGAGTTCGGCCTTATTTGTCCCTTGGTATTATCATTATGCCCAGATGAGAAATATAAAGGAGAGAGGGCTGAGCCCAAACATCTGTCCTCCGACTGCAGAGTCGCTGAACATAGCTTTAGTATAACACTGAATAAGCCCGGTCAAGAGGAAAAATGTCTGTAATCAGCCCTGCCCACGTTTTAATTAAACCGGCCATCTGTAAAGACACAATTCTCTGCTTGGGGCTTTGGTTTCCAAGGAAAAATGAGGTCCTGAAAGTTCTCCTCCCCCAGTTAGTGCACTTTGTGAGCCGACGTCAGAGGGTGCCAAAACCAAATTGGAAGCAGCTAAGACCAGAGTCAGAGGGAGCCTCGGGGATACAGAGGCTTAGTGTAGGTAGAGGAAAGTAAATTGTGCCGTACGCAAATTTGTGTTTTTAAATTTAAATTTGAATTCATGTACTTATTCATATGTGCATGTGTGCGTTTGCACCTGTGTGTGCATGTGTGTATGTGTGCCTGTGCGTGTGTGCATGTGTGCACACATGTGTGCATGTGCTCGTGCATGTGTGCACACTTGTACGTGTGTGTGCATGTGATGTGTGTGCATGTGTGTGCCTAGCATGTGTGTTCATGTTGTACATGCACATGTGTGTGCATATGTGCCCTGCATGTATGTGTGCATGTGTGCACACACGTGTGTATGTAGTGCTCATGTGTGTGCTTGTACATGTGTGTGATATGTGGGTGTATGCATGTGCTTGTGCGTGTGTGTTCACGCACAATGCACATGTGTGTGCATATGTGCCTGTGCATGTATATGTGCATGTGTGCACACGTGTGTATTTATGTGCTCGTGCATGCATGTGCTTGTTCATGTGTGTGCATGTGATATGTGGGTGTATGTGTGTGCTTGTGCATGTGTATTCACGTGTGCGTGCACATGCATGTGTGCATGTGTGCGTACATGTGTATGTATGTGCTTGTGCGTGTGTGCTTGTTCATGTGTGTGTGCATGTGATGTGTGGGTGTATGTGTGTGCTTGTGCATGTGTATTCACGTGTGCGGGCACATGCATGTGTGCATGTACATGTGTGTGTGTGTGTGTACGCAAGTGTGTGGGTGTGCTTGTATAGGTCAGAGGATAACTTGTAGTAAGTCAGTTCTCTGCTTTCACCCATGGGTCCCAGGGATCAAAGTAATAAGACTTGGCAGCAAGCAGCATCACCCATGAGCCACCTTGCCTGCCCCAGACCCTGAATTTCTAACGTGAACATGGCCCTTTAAAGATCTGAGCTGTTTGGGAAAACCCAGAAATACAATTTTTTGCTAGGAACAATGATCTTTTCTGTATTCCTATAGATAAGTCCATAGATTTCCAGTTGGCATGCTATAAAAAGCACCTTTGGGGCTGGCATCATGGCTCAGTGAGTAAAGGCACGTGCTGCCAAGGCTGACGGCCGAAGATCAACACCTGGGACCCACCTGGAAGGAAAACCATGCCGCGCCATGCACACACACACAGACATGTATAACACATACACACACACACACAAGTGCAACATAATAAAAATGTCTTCAGTGACCCTGGCCACTGTGAGACCCCGAATCTATGCCTTGAGAGGGAATAACGAGGGATGGGGGAGGAACTGGCCGCGATGCTGCGGGGGAGGCCTCGGTAGCAGTGGGAAAGAGCCAGCACCACAGCTGTGTGGCTGTGCACTGCTCAGAGCAGCAGGCTGGAGGCCAAGCAGAGGGTAAAATCCAGTCTCGCTGTTGCAGCCAAGCTGGGCCTCCAGGGCAAGCCTCTGTCAGAAAGGGAGCCTTGCTGCACCTTGGCAAGGAGCTAGGCCCCAAAGAGTACTGGCAGCTTCCATGGCAACAGCGAGGGGCAGGGAGAGACAAAGAGAAGCTACCATGTTTATACACAACTATACATCTGGATCATTGGGTTCACATTGCAGGGGCACAACCTTGTCCTAGCAAAAATCTCTTGTAGAAACAGAACTTGGGCCTCACCGGCTCTCCCCCTGGCTCATTCGAGACTTCCTAGTCAATGCAGCTACCTCAGGGGCTGAGTGGCTAGGCTGGTGCTAGAGGAAAGAAGAATACAAGATACAGAGTTTTCAGGAGAGCGAAGGCCTAAGTAGACAGGGGAGAGTGCCCACTCTCCCTGTTCTGGGGAGAAACCTCACCCAGCCGTGAGGGGAAGCAGCTGTGGAAAGTAACCCTGCGTCACTTTGAATGGGCGTGAATGATACTTTCCAAGACACGGGCCCTTTGAGGTGATGCAGGCAAGGGAAGCAAGCAAGTAGTTAAAAATGGCAAATTTTGCCTGGTGTAGTGGTGCACGCCTTTGATCTCAGCACTTGGGAGGCAGAGGCAGGTGGATCTCTATGAGTTTGAGGCCAGCCTGGTCTACAAAGTGAACTCTGGAACAGCCACGACTACATAGAGAAACCCTGTCCTGACAAATAAATAAATGAAAAGGCACATTTTATGTAATACCTGGTTTATACCCTCTCATCCGCACACGTGCACCCCCCACACACACACACCCAGAGGCATCAGTATGCAGACGCACACCCATGTACATGCACATAAGGTCTGGGAAAGGCAAGAGAATCTATATGGTGTAGGAGGTCCTTCTGTCTGTGTGTTACTTTCATTGGTTAAATAAAGAAACTGCCTTGGCCTTTTGATAGGGCAGCCCTTAGGTGGGCAGAGTAGACAGAACAGGATGCTGGGAAGAAGGCAGGCAGAGAGAACCACCATGAAGTCGCCAGGCTCAGACATGCTGAATCTTTCCCGGTAAGCCACGACCGACCTTGTGGTGCTACACAGATTACTAGATATGGGTTAAAGCAAGATGTGAGAGTTAGACAAGAAGAGGCTAGATATAATGGGCCAGGCAGTGTTTAAATGAATATAGTTTCTGTGTAATTATTTCAGGTATAATCTAGCCAGACAGCGGGACACAGCCTGCCGCTCCCCTCACTACATCTATATAGTGGCAGCCTCACGGTCTGTTGAATTAGAGCAGGAGCTGCAGTTTGCCCTCCCGGTGAACAGTTGCCTCTCTGGGGCCGAAGGGAGGAGGACAGCCCTGCATGCTGGTCTCGGAAGCCTTTGTACTTTGGAGTCCCATCTCCCAAGCTTGCAGCACCGTGAAGGACTCGGTGATTCTGAGCTGTGGCTGAATATGTCCTAAGTTCATGAGTTAGAATTTTAATTCTGTATTGTGGTTAGAAATTTAATTCTGCAGTGTTGGGAGAAGTCTCAGTAGGAGGCATTTGTGTTCTTACGAACGGCCGCTTGCCCATCTGCTTTCTATTGTGTGGCACAGCCTGAGACCACGACAGTGGACACACAGTGCTGTTCTCCCAGCATCCAGATCCCAGAGTTAAATTTCTTCTCCTCGGAAATCATCTTTTTCTCAGCAGGCGGTCGTGGTGCATGCCTTTAATCCGAGCACGTGGGAAGCAGAGGCAGGCGGATCTCAGTGAGTTCGAGGCCAGCCTGGTCTACAAAGTGAGTTACAGGACAGCAAGAACTGTTTCACAGAGAAACCCTGTCTCAAAAAACCAAAGAAAGAAAAAAGAAAGAGAGAGAGAGAGAGAGAGAGAGAGAGAGAGAGAAAGAAAGAATCTTGTCTCAGGTTATCTGCTATAGCCACAGAAAATGGATTGAGGTCCTTTTCAGGAATGGTATTTCGTAGCTGCCAGACCCCAAAGCTGGCTATTTCTGAGGGTTTAACTGTTTCAGAGACGTCTCAAATCCTTCTCTTCAGAAGGTGTTCGAATGGGCGTGAGCAATCACTGGGGAGCCAAGGCTCCTTTCAGGCTGCAGCACAGAGGTCCCTTAGCTCAGCTCAGTGTGTGTGGAGATGTTTGAGCATGGCAGATTTAGGAAGTGAGGGCTGTTACCTGTCACAGAGAAAGGGAGGCTGGGGGTGTAACGCAGGCGAGTTGGGGATGGAGAGTCTACCTGTCACTGACTCTCCACACAAGAAATGGTGGCTTGTAGTCCCTGGCAGGACATTCTGGCCACATCCCTGTGTCTGTCCTTGTCCGGTCCTAGCTGAGACAGAAGAAGGCAGGACCAAGAATCACTCTCTTAAGTTCAAGTCAGACGTCAGCCAGGTCCCCCCCCCCCCGGGGGGGAATTACTGTCATCAGCAGGCGTCTGGCTCCGAGCAGCTTCTCTGCAACAGGTCTCCTCTGTCCAGGCCTCTTTGAAATCCATCTGCTCAACAGTTGCAAGCCCCAGCTGCTGCCGGCCTCTTCAGGCGATGGGGAGAGAATCAATTATCCCCAACCTTGGCTGCTGCCGCCTGTGCCCCAGCCACGCCTATGAAGCTGTACTTACTGTGGACCTAAGCACCCCAACAACTGCCGTCTGTCCTTGGTCCCCACCTGGCAACATGATAAACACGGTCTCAGCTATCGGGAGTCTAGAAACCCTACCCCTCCGGAGACAGGGACCAGCATGCATTGCAACTTCCATTCCAGATGCCATGTGGGCAGTGACTATCTGAGCTTTATCTTTTCACATTTAAAAATTACATTTCTGTACCTATTTGTTTGGTTTGTGTGTGCGCGCACGTGCCACAATATTAGGGGGAGGTCACGGAACAAATTTCGGGGAGTTCTGCTCTCTTCTTCCACTGTGCGTTTCAGGGATTGAATTTGTTACCAGGCTTGCCAGCAATTGCCCTAACCGGCTGGGCTGTTCCACCGGCTGGTCTGCAGCTGCGTCTAAAGGCAGGGACTATGCTCACTGGCCCAGGTCTTTATCTTTAATGTGTGTTTTCTCACACAGCAGCCTATGGTCTCCTTGTCTCTGCCTGAGAAAATTCAGGAGTGTTTTGTGTGGAACTTGGATTCTTACTCGTCTTTAGAGCTCTCAGCGTGGCTAACTGAGGATGCATCTGTTGCTGCCGTGGCCCCCTCCCCACCTGGGCTGGATAATTACAGCAATGCGCCCGCTGACTGAGCCCTTCGTGGGGGCCTTAGCTCCTTCTGGCCCCTTTCAGTACCCCATGTCTGGCTTACTGAATACCTGCTAGGTGGCAGGCTCCACTGAACCCTGAGTTTTGAAACCACCGGCTTTGTTTCCAATAAGTTTTGTTTTGGAATGTGTCTCCTGGGTGCTCTGCAACAGTGCCACAGAAATGGACTGGATGATAAAATACAAGAATGTGCAGTAAGGTGATTGACGTTCCTTGGAGGAAAACGCAGAAATGTCTAGGACGGTGAATGCTCTTAGAAAAGCTTTCTTCCCACAGGGCAGGGAACACTGACTGCTCTTCAGACTGGAGAGGGAGGGGGAAAGGAGTGGGGGAGGGGAGAGGAGTGGGGGAAGGGGGAGAGGAGTGGGAGGGAAATGGGAGGCAGGGAGGAGGCGGAAATTTTTTCAATAAAAATAAATAAATTTTAAAAAAAGAAAAGCTTTCTTCATTTATATTGTGAATATGGAGTTTCAGGCTGCTCCCATCCACACACACACACACACCTATGGTTGAGTTTAGTCTCCAAAATCATAGGTTAATAGGATAAAAAAGGAAACTTAACCCCTAACTGAGTTCAAAGGTGGGGCTTTGGAAAGTAATTCAATTTGATTAAGTCCTCCTGACCAATCCTGACAGCCTCTGAGGGAAAGAGTGTATTATCAGACAGATACTGAGATCCATCATCCCTGCCATGATGTAATCAAGCCAAGGGGGCTGTGGCCACAGCTTGTTTGCGCTTTCAGGATCCAAAGCGGTAGGTTAAACAGACCTCTATTCTCCATATAATCAACTGCCTCAACTACGCGGTTATAGTAACAAAAATGTTACTAGTAAGGAAGATGCATCTACAAAACCCTTCCATCCTTTGGGCGTCAGTAGTTGGTAAGACAAGTGTGTGGGGGCTGGAGAGATGGCTCAGTGGTTAAGAGCATTGCCTGCTCTTCCAAAGGTCCTGAGTTCAATTCCCAGCAACCACATGGTGGCTCACAACCATCTGTAATGAGGTCTCGTGCCCTCTTCTGGCCTGCAGGCATACACACAGACAGAACATTGTATACATAATAAATAAATATTAAAAAAAAGAAAAGAAAAGTGTGTTTTAGCACACACTCTAAGGGACGTTGAGGATCGTGCGTGCCAGGGCCAGGCAAGGAACAACTGAGCTACGCTCCCAACTCCAAAGCAAGACACTGTGTTGTTTTTTTTTTTTTTTTTCCAGTCATGTACCAACCTTTTGTTGGCTCCCAGAACAGTTTGTTTCCATTCACTGTCAACTTCCTCATGCAGAGTTTAACCTGAACTCACTAAAGCAGGCAAGAACCACCGAGATGCAATCAAGATGTCTTCTGACAGGACGTGTTTGTTCTCCCTTGGAGAAGACAATTTATAGAACTGTCCTGGGGAAGGCATTTCTCCCTCTGCGTCCCTCCTGCTCTTTGGAGTTCTTTCTCATTTTTCCTTAATAAATTCATGCTTGCATTGTCAAACATGTCAAAATATAGAAGGAGGGAAGTAGTGATTGGCTCTAAGAGAATAACAAAAGGAAATCATTAACATTAGAATAATGGCTATCAAGAGTCAGGGCCCTCCCATCGTTTGCCTTAGAAACTATGTGTTCTTCATCACCAAATAGCAAGTATTGTTTATCAGTTGAGAACTGAAACTGTTAGGTCAGATTGACAGCACATGAACAGAACCCAGCATTCAGGATACTATGCATCCATAGCCAAAACTCTAATGCAATGATCAGAACCCATGGTGACGTCAGCTAGGAAAAGAACCAGTGTACGCGGAGGGTATAATTCAGCCGCTGGCACGGTTTGCAGAAGCCATTGTGCCAGGCTGGGATGGGGACTGAAGTGAAGAAGACAGGCACCATCCCTTCAGTGACACAAGTACACTGTAGGTGGAGGGGATAAGCGGTAAAGTAAGCCGCATGCTGGTAACTAACATGGAGACAATGGACCAGGACTGTGTCTCATCAGAGAGAAGGCATGGAGTCGCTGGAGTTTTGGGAGTCAGGAAAGGCCTCATTGAGAAGGTGATGTCCGAGCTCAGGCTGATAAGGAGTGAGTGGCAGAAGGATCTGGGGAAAATGTCATAGGTGATTGAAAAGTGAAGGACTGAGCTTGCAGACATAAGGGACAGGGCAAGGTCAGTGGGTGTCTGGCGATGGAGCGCACAGTGGTACAAGCCAGAATCAGTGAAACAGACAAGCTCTAGATTTAGATCATTAGGGGCGTGCGTGTGTGTGTGCGTGTGTGTGTGTATGTGTGTACACAATACACATATATACACATACATATACACATATATACATATATAGTATATATATGTGTGTGCTTGTATCTATGTGAGCATCTGTGTGTGAGATGTAGTGTATATGTGTATGCATGTTTATATGTATGTGTGCACATGTGAATGTGCTTAGATGTATGCGTAAGTATTCGTGTGTATCTGTGTGTATATGTCCACATGTGTGTATTCATGTGTGTGTATATGTGCACATGTGTGTATTCATGTGTGGGAGGGAGGGAGTTAAAGACCACCAGGGCCTTATGTATGCTAGGCAGACACTCTACTGTTGAGTTATATAGCCCACTTTTTTTTTTTTAAAGAATACTCACAGATTTAAATATTTATTTATTTATTTACTTCTTATGTATACAATATTCAGTTTGTGTGTATGCCTGCAGGCCAGAAGAGGGCACCAGACCTCATTACAGATGGTTGTGAGCCACCATGTGGTTGCTGGGAATTGAACTCAGGACCTTTGGAAGAGCAGTCAGTGCTCTTAACCGCTGAGCCATCTCTCCAGCCCTATAGCCCACTTTTTATTTTAAATTTTGAGACAGCGTTTCACTAAGTTGTGCAGTGTGACCTTGATTCATTCCGTAGTTCAGAGCCACCTCCACCTTTGGAGTAGCTGGGATCACAGGCCTGTGCCCCAGACCCAGCTTATAGGGCATCACTATGGCTTGTGGTCCAAGGGTTCACAGGCTAAAAGCTTGGTGCCCTGGGTGGCAATGCTGAGACGTGGTGGAGCATCTGCAGGGTGGGGACCCAGCAGGAGTCACTGGGAGAAGCTACCCTTGGGTGAGATTGAGACAGTTCTCACAGGACCTGGAGGAGTGTCTACAAAAGAGGCTGTAATAAACTTGTCTCCTGCCTGCTCCGGCTTCCTGTCTTACCACGTGACCCCTTCCCGTCACATGATGTATGCGGATGTAACACTGTCTGTCTGGCTCATCCTATTCCAGTAGCTTGAACCTCCATGACTGTTGGCTAAAACCAGCATTTGATCTTTCTTACCTGCGTTCTTCCTCTCAGTTTTTTTGTTTTTTGCTTCTTTCTTTTTCTAGCATAAGAACTTAAAGCCAGGGCCTGTCACATGCTAAATGCATGTTCTGAGGCATTCTTCTGAGCTCTCTTCTCTGCAGGTGTGTGTAGGGGTGTCTCTGTGTGTGTGTGTGTGTGCGCGCGCGTGCACGCACGTGCGTGAGCTCTCAGAGGCCAGGAGAAGACATCTAATATCCTATTTTATCGTTCTTCACCTTGAAATAGGGTTTCTCATGAAGCCTGCAGCGGAGCTGGCAGCCAACAAACCCAACAATCCTATTGTCTCTGCCCTGCAGATGCCGGGATTACTGGCATGTACACAGCCGTGCCCAGCTTTTTAACATGTGTGCTAGGAATGCAAACGCAGGGCCTCATGCTTGCTCAGCAAGTGCTTTTACCCACTGAGCCATTCTCCCCGTACTCTAATCCCCTTTTCAAAAATAATTCCTTCACTAGAGGACACCTCCGCGTGGCGCATGGGATTTAATAAGACGGGATTTAATAACTCCGGAGGGCAAGTCAAACCCATTGCTAAGGTGACTTTTCAAAACCTGGAGAAATAATTGCCAGCGAAGTGGGAATGCTGGTTGCCCTGGCGAAGGAAAAGGAATTCAGGAGCCAAGAAAGGTGAACCTGTGAGGCTCCAGAGAGCATGCTGTCCTTAAAGCCTTTGGGACTCAATGGGGCCCCAGTGGCACTAGCAAGCTTGGAGGTGGCTCTCCCTTCCGGTCAGGACTGATGGTAGAAGTGACAATGATAGACTGGGCTTGTTAACAACCAGGGTACAACGAGGTTCCAAAATAATAGAGGCCGGTGTGTGTGTGTGTGTGTGTGTGTGTGTGAGAAAGATGTTTCCAGAGCTGTGAGGCCACAATTGCTATTATTGACTCCTGTGGGCAGAGGGGCAGGCAAGGGGGCTTGACCCAAGGGACTCGCGTGGTGCACCCGGGAGCAAGAATCATGGGTATTTAGAGCACTGTGTAATATCTATACCAGAGAAAGGTGGGAGGGAGCTATTCCAATAAGAAGTCGAATCCCTTCAGATCCCACTGACTGTCAGGGTGGCTGGGTTCCAAGGAGGAAGGGCCCTGCCACATTAGCAAGGGTCTACTGCAACCATTCTCACAGCCATTCCTCGGAGAAACCTGCAGGCATTTACCCAGCTAACTGGAGAGCAGAGAAGGGGAGTGCCCAGTCACTCCAAGGACATCACACCAGGGGGCACACAGGCTCAGTCCCTGGAGTTATCTCTCCCCTTCTATGTTTATGGGCCTCTGACAAGGAAGACTTGGCTACGTGCACATATCAACCACATGTGGCCTTGAACTCCTGGTCCTGCTGTCTCTATCTCTAAGGTGCCCCAAGGTTGAAGGGCTATTAAACAGGCACTTTACCAGCTGGGCTTCAACGTTAGCCCTTCCTTCTTTTTTTTTTTAATTAATTAACTGATGTCCAAAGTCCTGGGGATTTGCTTTAGAGCCCTGCGTGTGCCGGACAAATGTTCTACCATGAAGCAGCACCCTCAAAGCAGAGCCTTTACCCTTTAGAGTGCCAGTAGGAAAAGAAAAGAAAGAAAAACTCCTAGTGGAGGATTGAGCCTAAATATAAAAATATGTTTATCTTTTCCTTATTTCGTAAAAGTCATTTAACCTCTCCAAACCTGGAAACATCAGAAATATCTTTTTATTTATTTATTTATTTATTTATTTATTTATTTATTTATTGTTTTTTTGAGACGGGGTTTCTCTGTGGTTTTGGAGCCTGTCCTAGAACTAGCTCTTGTAGACCAGGCTGGTCTCGAACTCACAGAGATCCGCCTGCCTCTGCCTCCCAAGTGTTGGGATTAAAGGCGTGCGCCACCACCGCCCGGTTTATATCTTTTTATTTTTATTAAGATTTTTTTAGTACAATCTTTTCTCAGTTTACATCGATATTCCCATTTCCACTCCCTCCCCAGAAATATCTTGGTAAGGGAGAGCAATGTGACTCAGCACGGAGAGGTGACGGCTGGGGACCTGAGGACGGGCCCTGGAACCTCATTAAGGTGGATGGAGAAAACTGATTCCACAAAGCTGTCCTGGGAACTCCACATGCCACCCCCCTGTGTGACACGTACGTGCACGTGCATGCAAAATAATTTAGAAATACCATACACTTGTTGCTAGCACGGACCAGAAGGCAGTCTGAACAGCACTCTGAGGCTTTTCTTTTTCTTTCTTTCTCTCTTTATATTTTTTTCAAGACAGGGTTTCTCTAAGGCTTTGGAGGAGGCTTTCTGAACGTCAACATTAGCCAAGAGGTAGTGACATAAACTTTAGTCCTTCATGAGAAACCAATATTAGGCGTCGGTGTTCGAGCGCCCTCTGTTGGCCACTAATGCAACAGGCTAGCCAGTCTAATTGGAACAGACCAAACCGGTTACTCCACCATTCTTAACACCCTGCCCACCAAATCTGAAGAAGCTACATTTTTTAGTGGATCTTAAATTTTTATGTGGATTTAATTTTTGAAATTTATTTGTGTTTTTCTTTTTTCTGAGATTAGATTTTGTTTCTTTGCTCAGTTTGTCTTGAACTCATGGTCTCAAGTGATCCTCCTATGTAGCTAGGGTTGCAGGTAGACACCACTGGGCCAGACCCTACATTTTAAAAACACTTATACACTGGTCATAGTGAGTGGCACACACTTTTAATCCCAGCACTTGGGAGGCAGACACAGGCAGATCTCTGTGAGCTCAAGGCCAGCCTGGTCTACAAGAGCTAGTTCCAGGACAGGCTCCAAAGCTACAGAGAAACTGTCTTGAAAAATAAACAAACAAACAAAAAGAGTGCATATTGCGATTGCAAAGGACTGGACTTCCAGCCTCAGCACCCACATGGCTCAGCTCACAACTGTCAGCTCCAGGGAGAGCCAATGTGGCTGGCCTCCAAAGCATCAGCACTCAAACACACACACACACACATCTTAAAATAACAAGCATTGTTAAAAGAGCCATTGCCGGTGTGGTTGTAGCACAAGCCTTTAATCCCAGCATTTGGGAGGTGGAGGCAGGCACATCTCTGAACTAGAGGCTAGCCTGATCTACAGAGCGAGTTCCAGGACAGCCAGGGCTACACAGAGAAACCCTGTCTCACCCATGCCTGGTGCCTGAGGAGGCCAGAAGAGGGCACTGGGTTCCCTGGAACTGGAGTGACCAATGATTGTGAATCCTATGTGGGTACTAAGAACTGAACTCAAAAAATCTGTAAAAGGGACAAGTGCTCTAAATCACCGAGCCATCTACACACACACATACACACACACACATGTGCACACACGCATACATACACAGACATGTACACACACACGCACACATACATGTGTGTACATACATGCATATACACGTGTTGAAAAATCTTTTTAACACAATATTTTGATGGCTTAGTTGCTAAAATGTTTTCTATGTACACTAGAACCTGGACTTGGATCCCCAGAACCCATTGTTGACACTGTCTTTTCTGGAGGGGTGGGAGGTGGGACGAGACAGTCTCTCTACATAGCCCTGGCTGTCTTCGAACTCACACAGAGTCTCGCCTGCCTCTGCCTCCTGCCTGAGTGCTGGGACTAAAGGTGTGTGCCACCACACCTGGCTGACTGTGTCCTTTAACTATGTGCAAACGTTATCTGTGAGTTAAGAAAGGCAGGTGATTTATGCAAGCATGGGCATCTCAGGTGCCCTGGGAGCCACTTCCTGCAGCGTTTGTCTCAACTCTACACGCGCTAAGCCCATCAAGCACAGGTTTGCGGTCTCCGGAGCCTTTCGGAGAACCTGCTACCCTGTACTCCCTCCAGAGACATCCTGCGAAGGTACTATCTGCAAAACTCATCCCCTCTTGTCTCAGCAAGAAGGGGGTGTCTCCTGGAGCTCTTGGTAAGGCTGGCACATCTTGTAGGAGCCCGCATCCACGGCAGCCATACTCGTCACCAGTCACTACGGAGAACAAAGCCTTCCGATTGCCAGGAGGACCATTCATTATTCATGCCCCCTACGGATTCCTCCTGGGCCCCCTCTGCTCCTGCCAAGTGTAACTAAACTGCATGGGGACCTCCACATGTGAACCACACATGTAGAACAAACTCTTCAGAAGAGTCAGTTTTGTCAGGAAGGAACAAGGCGGAAGTGTGGGTCTAGTCTTTGTGTTCAGTGTTGGCCAGGGATCAGGAGAATTGAATCTTTGGTTCCAAAGAGTTTCATTCTCAAAGAAGGGAGGTTGAACAGCGCTGTGTAACTTCAGACAAGATACTGAAAGATCATTCAAGGCTAGTGCCCAACCTTTGGGGAAAAATACCAGCTTTTTAATACAGACTAATATGTCAGGAGAGAGGATGCTAGGCTGAGTTTGCAGAGGGGTGGTCATCATGGCCAGTGGCATTTCTAGAATTTCAGCTACTGTGAAGGGCAGAGGGACCCTGGAGTGCTGTCAGGAACCAGCCGAGGCCCTTTGGGAAGTTGGTTATCACTTCCACTAACTCATCCCTTCTTCAGGTTTTCTGTTTCCCATGGTTTCAGTTATTTTAGACACACGCTTAATCTGACCAATTACAGAAATGGGTAATTCTTAGGTTTAAAAATTACTACTGTGTGTGTGCATGCGTGCATGTGTGTGTGCGTGTGTGTGTGTTTCAAGACAGCATTTCTCTGTGTAACTGCTCTGAATGTTCTGGAACTCACTTTGCAGACCAGGCTGGCCTTGAATTCACACACAGAGGTCCGCCTGCCTCTGCCTCCTGAGTGTTGGGATTAAAAAAGGTGTGTGCCACCACCACCTGACCTGTTGTATTTTTTTTTTGACCTGTTGTATTTTTTGAGACAGTGTCTCACTTTGTAATTCAGGCTCTCCTGGAACTCACTATATAGACCAGGCTGTCTTCTAACCCATAGTAATCCTTCTGCCTCAGCTTCTGAAGTGATCGAATTATGATTATAAGGATGAACCCGCTGTACTGCTAGTTTTATGTCAATTTGACACAAACTAAAGTCATCAAAGAGGAGGGAGGCTCAATTGAGAAAATGCCTCCTTAAGGTCAGGCTGTAGAGAAGCCCACAAGGCATTTTCTTAGTGACTGATGGGGGAGGGTCCAGCCCTTGAGGGTGCAGCCATTCCTGGACTGGTAATTCTGGGTTCTATAAGAAAACAAGGACATGTGCTCAACTATATTCATAGCAGCATTGTTTGTCATAGCCAGAACCTGGAAACAACCTAAATGCCCCTCGACCAAAGAATGGATAAGGAAAATGTGGTACATTTACACAATGGAGTACTACACAGCAGAAAAAAATAACGACATCTTGAATTTTGCAGGAAAATGGATGGAGCTAGAAAACATCATTTTGAGTGAGGTAACCCAGACACAGAAAGACAATTATCACATGTAGTCACTCATACGTGGTTTTTAAACATAAAGCAAATAAAATCAGCCTACAAACCACAATCCCAGAGAACCTAGACAACAATGAGGACCCTAAGAGAGACTTACATGGATATAATCTACATGGGAAGTAGAAAAAGATAAGATCTCCTGAGTAAACTGGGAGCATGGGGACCTTGGGAGAGGGTTGAAGGGGAGGGGAATGGCAGGGAGGGGAGCAGAGAAAAATGTAGGAGCTCAATAAAATCAATAAAAAAAAAGAAAAGAAAGCAGGCTGAGCAAGCCACAAAAGCAAGCCAGTAAGCAGCACTCCTCCATGGCCTCTGCATCAGCTCCCGCCTCCAGGTTCCTGTCCTGGCTTCCTTTAATGATGAGCAGTGTAAACCAAATAAACCCTTCCCTGCCTGAGTTACTCTTGCCATGTGTCACAGCAAAAGAAATCCTGAGATACCCACCATGCCTGGCTTAAAGAATTTATCATTGGGGGCTGGAGAGATGACTCAGTGGTTAAGAGCACTGGCTGCTCTTCCAGAGGTCCTGAGTTCAATTCCAAGCAACCACATGGTGGCTCACAGCCATCTGTAATGAGATCTGGTGCTCTCTGCTGACATGCAGGCATACATGAAGGCAGAATGTTGTATACATAATAAATGAATAAATAAATATTTAAGAAAAGAATTTATCATTGTATATTCTTATTGGTCATTGTTAATCTGTTATTATGCCTAATTACTAAAAAAGGTTTTTTGGTAAATATATGTATGTATATGTATATGGTTTGGTACACTTTTCAGTCCAAAGCATCAACTGGGGGAGGGGACTTGGAACATGTCTGTCACAGACAAGGTGCATCTACTGTCCTAACTGGAAAGGCACACAAGGAGTCGGACTCCAGCACGGTCTCAATGCTTAGGTTCATTGTGAGATGGTATGGTGGTTAAAAAGAGAACTGTCCTCCATAATTCAGGCATTAGAATACTTGGTTCCCAGTTGATGGTGTGATTTGGCATGTTTAAGAGATGGAACCCGGGCGGTGGTGGCACACAACCTTAATGCCAGCACTCGGGAGGCAGAGGCAGGTGGATCTCTGTGAGTTCGAGGCCAATCTGGTCTACAAAGCGAGTTTCAGGGCAGCTAGGACTATTACACAGAGAAGCCCTGTCTCAGAAAACAAAGAGAGAGAGAGAGATGGAGCCTTGTTGGCAGGAGTATCACTGAAGGTGGCTTTGGCAGCTTAAAGACCCTGAAATCTCTTCAAGTTTGTTCTGTTTCTTGTTTACAGTTCAGGATGAGAGAGGCCTCAGCATCCAATTCCCGCCACTGCCATTCCCACTACTTGCTGCCATTCCTGCTGCTTGCATCTTCACTACGATAGACCCTAACCCTCCAGAACCAGAAGCCAAAACCAATCCTTTCTTCTTTAAGTTGCCTTCATCACATATGTATAGCAACAGAAAGGTAATGAATACATAAGAAAAAACAAGCATCCCAAATTCAAATTCCATGTTCTGGCAGCACAGACATATGCCTCTCAGTATGACTGACCCTGGATATACAAGCAATCAAGCAGATTAAAGCCTGTGCTCTGTGACAAATCTGTTGGGTAATACACGGCACAAGCCACACATCCGTTCTAAAATCATAGCTCAGAGTTGAGCTTCTGGCTCAATAGGAAAGACATAACGATAAGGAGAGAACACAGATCTGTTCCTCAGGGGCCACCTTGTAAGCCACAGGGCCATTCCACCGGCACAGGAGTGACAGATGGCCTGAAACTCAGAATGCCGCCCGCGCTACTGACGTCTCTGCTCACCTGACTGTCCCTTTTGCTGGAGTGTCTGACTTCAGAAACAGAGCTGCAGCGGGGCCGCTTGCCGTTCTGTGGGCAGTCCAGATGTAGCAAGTCTCGGCAGAGAGAGTGGCAGGTGTATCTACCCTCTGAAACAGAAAACACACGGCTCTCATGGAGATGAACGGGGACCTCTATCCATCCCACTGGCAAATCTAAATCCCCTATAACAAAGATCTATCCAACTTGAAGTAACGAAAGTAGAAGCATTGGCCCTGTCTGCTCACAAGAAAATGTGGAACGGTTTAATTCTCGGAAATCTTGGCTTTCTATGAAATCCAGTCATAACTTCATTGATTATCTTTTGTAAAAGCAGTGTGCTGGGTTTATTGCTTGGTTGGTTTTTGAGACATAGTCTCAATATGAAGCTTGGGTTGATTTCAAGCTTTTTTTAAAAATGTATTTTGTGTGTATGGGTATCACATGTATGTATGTGTACCTAGTAGTCACATGGGCTGGAAGAAGACATCAGATCCCCTGGAACTGGAGTTACAGGTGGTGAGCCATCATACCAGTCCTCTGGAAGAACAGCTAGTGCTCTTAACCACTGAGCCATCTCTCCAGGACCTGGCCCCAAGGCCTTTATCGTCTTGTCTCCTCCCCAACCCCAGTGTTGGAATGACAGGTGTACACAACCATGTTGGAAACATAATTCACATAACATGAACTTCATAGTTTAAACAGCAAAATCCAGTTTTTAAAATATGTTTAAAATATGTGTGCAACAATGGCCACTAACTATTTTCCATGTCTGTCTTCTCAGAAAAAAAAAAACCCTAACTCATATATGGTTGGTGGGTACTTCCCATCCCCGTTTCTGTAGCAACCATTAATTTATTTTCTTTCTGTACAGATTTGTTTAACCTAGATATTTTATACAAGTGAAATATATACTATGTGGCACTATTTTTGGGTCTAGCAACATTGTCTCAGCAGAATATTTTCCAGGTCTGTCTACTGCAGCACGTCAACACTTTATCTCTTTGTGTAGGCGAGCAGTATTCCAGGGTATGAATGGGTCACTGTCTGATCACTCACTCCTCCCTTGTGGATTTGGGGTTGCTCCTTCTTTCTGCCTGCATCATATACCTTCCCCTTAGCTGTGATAACTCTAAGCCCAGCCATAACTGTGATTAAAAACTCAGCTAATGAGAGTAGAACACACGTGATATGATAAGCTCTAGAGTCAGTGAGAGAGCCTGCTTAAAAAACAAGGTTAGGGGGCTGGAGAGATGGCTCAGCGGTTAAGAGCACTGGCTGTTCTTCCAGACTTCCTGAGTTCAATTCCCAGCAACCACAAGGTGGCTCACAACCATCAGTAATGAGATCTGGTGCCCTCTCCAGGCCTGTATGCAGAACACTGTATACATAGTAAATAAATCTTTAAAAAAACTATGGTGTAGCTGGGCGATGGTGGCACACGCCTTTAATCCCAGCACTCGGGAGGCAGAGGCAGGTGGATCTCTGTGAGTTCGAGCCCAGCCTGGTCTACAGAGCTAGTTCCAGGACAGGCTCCAAAGCCACAGAGAAACCCTGTCTCGAACCCCCACCCCCCCAAAAAACTATGGTGTGCAATGACCCTGTGGTGCAGGACCCTGTGGTGCAGGCATCGACCCTGACCTCCACATACCCTGATGCACCTGTGTCACGTGAACACATACATATGCAGAACACAAGCACACAGGTGAACTGGGGTATGTTATAGAGTCAGACAAGTCCACCCTAATACGATCAGGCAGCCTGTTGGCCACAAGCACTCCAACATAACTGAATGGAGCTGACACTGAATCATAAACCTACTTAGAACACTGAGCCGCATTAGTCATTTGTTTGTTTTGTGACTCAGTCGGGTGCCTGTTGATCAAGAACTTTGTACATCACACGCCGTGTCATGCTGCAATGTAAAGTTGGAGATACCAGTCGGCGTGGTTTAGAGTAGGAACTACAGACAAGGTGGCGACTGTTTTTACTTTCGCGGAGTGCTGTTGTGGAGGGGTGCTCAGAGGACGGTGGGCGGTGGGCGCTTCCAGGGATAAGGGAGAAAAACAACGAGGAGGGTAGGGCCGGAAGTCCAGACAAATGAGCTTCAAGGAAATAATGCGGGAGGTGGGGGTGGCTGGGCAGTTAAGATTGCGTGCAGCTCTTGCGGAGGACTTGAGTTCTATTCCAGTACCCTGCACTAGCTCACAACCCTCCGTAACTCCAACTCCAGATTTGTTATCAACTGTACATGCACTCACAAACAGAATCAGACATAGATACATTTGGAAATAAAAATAGTGGGTTGGGGAGAGGAAGAAAGAGTTAAGAGCCCTGGATGCTCTTGCCGAAGACATAAGCTACGTTCCCAGCACCTAAATGGCAGCTCACAACCATCTGGAACCCCAGTTCCTGGGGACCTGACGCCCCCTTCTGGACTCCACAGGTATCAAGTACACATACATACAAACCCATACACAGATACAAGCACTCACGCACACATATAAAATAAAAATAAAAAATAGAAATAGGTGCTTTCTTCCTTCCTTTGTTTTTAAAGAAAACAATTAGGTTGGCAATGCAAATCGTGACAGCAGAGAAGATGGACAAGGGGCCAGGTGCTGGGAAAGTCGAAGGCAGAGAAACTGGTCTTAAAAGGACAGAGAGATGAGGCAGAAGGGAGGAATCTGACTGTGTCTCCCCGGAGACTCAGGGGACACTAAGAAGAGACCGCTCACAGAGAACATGGATACTGCCATACTGGTAATTAGGAAAATATGGATGTTGTATCGTGAGGGAAAAGGCAAAGTTCTTTACCTGTTATCCCCTACCCCGTGGACTAAGGTGGTAATTCGACAGAATTCTGTATTTAAACTCAGTATAGAATAGGATATACGAAGATTTGAATTCCTTGGTTCACTTCACATTATTCTCCTTCTAAAGCTACGTACCTTAAAACAACAAAAAATAGTCACAGGCTGTCTGCTCTATCCTGAGAAGCAGATTAAATTGATCATTTTGCTATTTACGTCTGCTTACATGGTAGTAAAGTCAACACACAAACCGAGTTAGCCAGCTGTGTGAGAGTCCGCATTTTCCTAAGAGGGGCGCTGTCAGAACAAGAGTAAACACTTTCTCCCTCACTCAAGATTAATTCTGATCTCTGTGATGTTGAGTCCACAACAGACCTACCTTCTCCTCCTAACACACTCACAAGAAGCAAACACAACCCCGAGCAAGGTGCAAGCTGAGCTCTTCTTGCACGCATAGCTTTGATGGATTGGGAATGGTCTTTTGAAGGAGCACTGAGTTACGGGACAAAGGGCTTTTCTTTGTCTTCTAAGCCCAAGGTCTTGGGCTTATCTATAAATTTCATCTTTACTAAAAGGCACTTTTTGTTTTGTGCTTTTGCAACATAGCCTCGAACTTTCTTAATCTGTTGCCGAGGAGAACCTTGAACATCTGCTCCTTCCCACTTCACCTCCCATGTTCCGGGTCTACAGGTATGTACCCATGCCCATTGGGTATGGAGTGCTGGTAATTGAATCCAGGATTTTGTGCATGCTAGGCAAGCCCTTTACCAACTAAGCCACACCCTCAGTTTCCTAAAAGGCACGTTACATGTTATGCATGTAAGATGGCATACATCTTACAATGAAAGGCATGCTCAATATAATTGACAGCATTTTCCATTCTAACAGATATAAAATAATGGTGTTTATCCAAATCAATGGTGCTCAGCTGGGAACATAGCCCAGTTGATCAAGTACTTGTCTAGCATATATAAAGCCATGGATTTGACCCCAGCACCATATATACTAGATACAATGGTGCTTGCCTGTAATCCCACCTGGGGAAATAAAGGCAGGGGTCAGAAGTTCAAGGTCATCCTTGTAGGTGAGTTTGAGGTCAACCTGAGACAGGTGAAGTATCCTGTCTTAGGAAGAAAAAAAAGTGGTGCTGGGCATGGTGGTGCACACCTTGAATCCCAGCACTCAGGAGGGAAGCAGGTGGATCTGTGAGTTCGAGGCTTACTTGGTCTGCATAGTGAGACCCTGCCTTAAAAGAAAAACAAGGGCTGGAGAGATGGCTCAGTGGTTAAGAGCACTGCCTGCTCTTCCAAAGGTCCTGAGTTCAGCCAGGCGGTGGTGGTGCACGCCTTTAATCCCAGCACTCGGGAGGCAGAGGCAGGCGGATCTCTGTGAGTTCGAGACCAGCCTGGTCTACAGAGCTACAGGCTCCAAAGCCACAGAGAAACCCTGTCTCGAAAAACCAAAAAAAAAAAAAAAAAAAAACAAAAAAACAAACAAAGGTCCTGAGTTCAATTCCTAGCAACCACATGGTGGCTCACAACCATCTGTAATGAGATCTGATGCCCTCTTCTGACCTGCAGGCATACATGCACACAGAGTACTGAGAACACTGTATACATAATAAATAAATAAATCTTAAAAAAAAGAAAAACAATAACATTGTGCCTCAGATGTGACGACAGGCTGGGCTTTCTACAAGACAAGCTGTTCCAGAAAAATGACTAGGAGCCTCTAACATCAGGAAGATGGTCTCATGGCGAACATATGTCATATCTTAGTATGAAGTCTGGAAGCTTGCTGTATACATCAAGAAAAAGCAGACCATGGATCAAGGCCATAGGTTTCCTTTCTGAGGCCATTCCAACCCTCTTCACCTTAACAATCTCTCTCTCTCTCTCTCTCTCTCTCTCTCTCTCTCTCTCTCTCTTTCACTCATTTTCTCACCACACACACATACCCTGCAAGGCACTTACATCTTGCAGGAACTTTACAAGTCTTGGGACCAGGCATCTCCAGCCCTACTTTACCTCAGTATTTCCTTTCTGCTGAAACTTCTGCTGATAATCAGGGCCTCCCTGTTTTCCAAAAACCCAGGGAACCCCAGCCCCTCTAGATGTTCTCCAGAGATGCTATGGCACCTGCGTACATTCCCCCCACTATTTTCCGCCAAGTGCCAGGACCCAAATGTTTCCTTGCTTGCTAAGAACCTGGAGTCACAGCCTGAAAGTTCTTGTGTCCTTTTAGGAAGACCCTGAACAGCAAAACACATGTCCTTGATATTTATAACTGGTCAGAATAACGCTGGAGTCCACGTTCCATCTGTTACTGGGAATCAGACCCTCTGAGCTATCCCGTGGCTGTGCTGGCCACCCTTTGTTCGACTCATGCAACATTTGAAAGCATTTCAGCTTACAAGAAACAAAGTTTCCTAGGGAAACGACTTCTAATAGAACTCAGATGATGAGAAACCCCAACAGCAGGCCTGCCTGAAGTGTTCATCCCTGGCCCCCAGAACCAGCTGGGTCCTGCAACATCAAAGGTATAAACAATTGAATCAACGTGGATCCCTGATCCCTCCCAGTGGTCCTGGGGCCCTCAGTCAACCCAAACAAGGGGAAAGCTTACCGGGCCTGTGGGTCTTCTTCCCCTGAAAGTTGATTTTATCTGAGAGCTTATATATTGCCGTCCCCATCTCTGAGCAGAGCCCTGCCCGGCTGTGTAGCATTGAGAGACAGCTGAGGGTGACAGGCTGAGCAGGCCAGCCCCACTGACCTGTGTGACTCAGAGCCTACCAGACAGGGGCCCGGTCCCTCCAGTGCCGGCTCCCTGTTTATTTTTTTTAGCGGGCCACCAGCGCGCTCAGCTTCTCCTCTCAGGGCTGCTGTACTTTCACACCTACGTCCATAAACTACATTGGAAAAGACTGGAGACCGGTGGTTTAAGTAGAGGTGCCTCTTCTACACTAGTTAAGAGACCTCTGAAATCACACACCTAGAACTGGCTAATGTTTGGCAACTTTATTAACACTTTCTCACCGTTTAGCCATTTCTTTTGTAAGCTAGGAAAATGGTTCCCACTTGATTCAGGTCATTTTTATGGTACCCCAGGTTGAACTCACTGAGCCTTGTACGTGCTAGAGGTTAAGCAAGCAATTTTTTTTTTCATTTTGAGACTGGGTCTATGTTGCTACAACTAGCTTTGAACTTGCTCTGTAGCCCAGGCAGGCCTTGAACTTGGGCTTCTGCTTCAACTAGCTGAGATTCTGCACCACCAAGGCTCAAGGCCTGGCTCCGATGCAGTTTGTAATTCGTGCCAGAGGAGGGCGCCGCTGAGCGAGGCCTGGCTCAGCATCCCCGAGCCCCAGCAGGCTCTTCTTTAGATGAGCCATTTCCACCCTTTTCTACTGCCACCCCGTCCCAGCTCTGCCTTCGGCTCCCTTGGTTACTCCCCGAAGACATTTTCGAATGTGGTGAAAGCGGATTTTACCAAAGCCGGATTCACAGAGGGAGGCTGTGAGGATTTGGTCAAATCCCCCAGCCGCACAAAAATAGCAGTTCTTTTTTTTTCCTCAGCTGGTTCTGTCACTCAGTGGCGTGATCCCCGGGTCTCAGTTGTCACCTCTCTGAGACGAGTGATGCTTCTACAGGACCTCTGGGAGCCCTGGAAACGCCCTGCTTTCCTTTAGACTCAGACCCATCTCTCTGGAACATCAGCAATTTCAAGTTTATTTTTGTGGTCCCGGGGAACTGAACGGCGGGCCTTACATATGCTAGGCAAGTTCGCTACCGCTGAGCTGTTTTTCATCCCTAACATTTCTCTTGAAACAAAACACATCTGGAATTAACTGAAAATTCCAAAGTTTGAAAAAATGGTTTTTTTAAAATGTTCATTTTGGGAAAAATAGGAGTGATTGATGATAGCATTGCATTGTGTACATGTGATTAGTGCCATTGTGTCCTGTATTTAAAATGGCTAAAATGTGTAATTCCAGCCCTTAGGATGGAAGCAGGCTGGGGTGAGGTGGTGGAGGTGGATTTCGTCTGAGATCAGCCTTGGCTAACAGACTCTGTCTCTCAAAAGGGGGGTGGTAAAACGGCAAATTTTATGTTATATCCACTTTCATAAAAACATCAAAGTGCAGTCTTCAACCCAATGTGGTGTCGCAAGCCGCGGGTCATGAGTTCAAGACCATCCTCAGCTGCGTAGTGGCCTTCAGAATCTGCCTGAGCTACCTGAGACCCCATCACAACAAGCCCAAACCAACCAAACTTAATGCGAACATGACAACACATCCTTCTGTAGACTAGAGAGTACAGAAACAAGTCTACACTCGTTGGTCAACCGACTTCAAATGCAGAAGGGCAGTTCAGCGGAAAATGGCGGATCCTCCGACCACTCGGCACTGAGGCAGCAACTCTGACATCTTTGCACACTAAAAAACCTATCCATGCTGACACCACGGATGAGGCTGTGGGGACAGAGCTAGAGACCTTCAAGGCACCTGTGGTGGCTATTCTTGGTTGTCAAACACATCTGGAATTAACTTAAACTCTAGTGGCTGGGTATACTGTAAGGATTTTTTTTCTTAATTAGACCATTTGAAGTGGGAAGACCAACTTCTAACCTGAGTCTTTTGAGGCGGGAGGATCCACCTTTCATCCGGGCCACACCTTCTGCTGGCAGCCTGTATAAAAGAACATGGAAGAAGCAAACTCTGCCCTTTGTCTGCTCACCCTCACTCTCGCTGCCAAGTCCATCTCTTCACTGGCAGCAGAGCCCACTTCCTCGGGATTCTGATGTATAGCGCAGACCAGCTGAGACAGCCAGCTCTCGTGGGCTGAACAATTATTGGATTCTTGGACCTTCTGTTGGTAGTCAGCCTTTGCCGGACTAGCTGGACCACAGGCTGCAAGTCAGTCTCATAAATCCCCTTTATCTATATAAACACAGAGTCATTTGTTCAGTCTGTTCCTCTAGAGAACTCGGACGAATACACCTTAGGCAGAGATCCATATTGCGTTTGTGTGTGTGTGCGTGTGCGTGCGCGCGCCTGTGCATGCATGCGCACTGAAAAGTGATTGCTAGGCCATGGAGCTAAACCACCATTCCAGAATCACAAGTCTTCAATGGAAAGAGTTGAAAAAACTGAACGTGAAAATCAAGAACACTCAGCTGAGGCGGTCGCCCAGTTGAAAGAGTGCTCGCCTGGTAGACAGGAAGCGCTGGATTCGATCGTGTCACCACATAAACTGGTGTAGTGGTGCATGTCTGTAATCCCAGGTACTAGGGTCAGAAGTTCAAAGTCAGCCTCAGCTACATAGAGTTCAGGGTCAACCTAAGATACACAAAACTGTTTCAAAAAAAATCAAAACAAAGCTATCTCTACCTGGGTGCATGGTATATGCCTATAGTCTCAGAGTATTTGCAGGCTGAGGCAGGAGGCTTGCTTGAAACAGGGAATTGAAATTGGCTAAGTGATGTAGTGTTACTGCGTCTACACACACACACACGAGGCTGTCACATAAGAAGGCTCTCAGGAGGTCTAAGCCCACGTCTAGAAGAGGGTGTTTGTTTTCTTAATAGCTCCATTGGACGGATTTACGCCATCCGTCAAGGTGTTAGGAAATGCCAATTGGGCACAGCAAAGGGAACAGCCGACAGTGAAGAGGCAGTGTACAGAGGGAGACAGTTTGCAAGCTGTGTGTTTGTCACGGGCATCCAGACTATGTAGGGAACTCAGACACTAATAGCAGAGTAACGGCCCAGATAAGCAGGCAAGAGACCCCAACGGACCTTTCCCTAAGACCTGACAGATAAAGACGCTCAATGCCGCTGCTCTACAGACATGAAATCTGCAAGGAGACAGTGCCCCACGCTCCAATAAAAACAGCTTGTATCAGAAGGACAAAGGTGACAGGTGCTGGCGACAACATGGAGAAATCTGAGCCCTTGCACACTGTTGGCAAGAATGTAAACCAGGACAGCCATTCTGGAGAGTGGTGTGGCGGTGTCTCCACAAAGTTAAAAACAGAAGTGCTGTGTGATTTTCCTCTAGGGCCATGTGGTTGTCACGTGATTATCAGCTTGATGGGAGGATCTAGAAGCGTGGAGGAGTCAAGCCTTCGAGAACACCTGTAGGGAATTGTTTTTGTTAGGGAAGCCTCTGGGCATGCTTGTGAGGGTTGGTCTTTCTCTTTTAAAAATTTTTATTTATGTGTGTTGGGGGAATCAGGAGGAGCTGGCCAAGGAGTCCAGACGACAACATAGGGTTCCTTGGGCCTGGGTACAGGCAGTTGTTAGCCACTTGGTACTAGTACTGGGAACAGAACTCAGGTCCTTTGGAAGGGTAGGCAGTACTATTAACCCCTGAGCCATCGCTCCAGCCCCTGGGAGGTTTTATTTTGATTAGGTTTACCAATATGGGGAGACTTGCCCTAGTGGGCAGCTGTAATGGTCTGCTCTGTCCCTTTAAGAGACAAGCCACACACACTCCCTCCCTATCCATGGAGGCAAGCAGATCTTCAGCTTCCAGCCTGAGTCCTTCCTTTTCTGTCTCCCTCTCAAAGAGGCAGCTTCTGTCTCTCCCTGTTGTAAAAGGAGCTGCGGGCTGCTTCCCGCCACCCCGGTTCCCAGCCAAATCTGTAGTAGGAGTGTGGCAGGCTGCATCCGGCAGCCTGGCTAGCTTACATCTGAAATAATTACATGGAAACTGTATTTATTTAAACACTGCCTGGCCCAATAGTTCTAACCGCTTATTGGCTTACTCTTACATAATCGTTTAACCCATCTCCATTAATGTGTATTGCCACTTGACTGTGGCTTACCAGCATGGGTCTAACCAGCGTCCGTCTAGGAGAGGAGAGCCATGGCATCTGCCACACAGCGTTCTTCCTCCCAGCATTCTGTTCTGTCTACTCCACCTATCTAAGCTGCTGTCCTATCAAAAGGCAAGGCAGTCTCTTTATTTAACCAATAAAAGCAACACATAAAAGACCCTCCTACACCATCTCCCTCCTCCCCACTTCTCTCTCTCTGCTCTTCTCCCTTCTCCCCTTCCCTTCCATAACCCACTAAATAAATATCCAACCTCACTCTGCATGGTGTGCCTATCTGTCTGTCTCTTGCATGGCCTGCCACGTGGCTCCCTGCTCCTGACCAGCGACTTTGAAGACCTGTGGCATGGTCTCATGGCCCGCTGCCCACTGCAGCCACTTGGGACCTGCAGTATTTTACTTTTACCATTACAGCAGCACCATTCCCTAGGCTTGGTCCTGGACTGCATAAGGAGAGGACTTTTTCTTACTGACTATGAACACCGTGTGACCCAGAACCTCAAGTTCCTGCAATGATGAACTGTACCTTGAACTGTGAGCCGGAAGAAACCTCCCTTCCTCCCTTAAACTTTCATCAGGGTATTTTGTTATAGCAATAAGAGATAAGTATATATATCTAAGGAAATGGAACTAGTACTTTACAGTGATAATTGCTTACTGTGTTCACTGCTGCACTGTTTACAATAGCAAAAGAAAGAAAGAAAGAAAGAAAGAAAGAAAGAAAGAAAGATAAAAGCCCATGAACTGATAAATGGATAAAGAAAAGATGGCCCGCAAGTACACAACAGATACTAGTCAACCATAAATAATGAAATTCTATCCTTAATTAAGTAAGCCAGCCACAGAAAGAAAAGACCGCATGTCTCATTCAAATGTAAAATATAAAACATTAATCTCATAGACACCCAGAAGAGTGGTTGCCAGAATCTGGGGATTGTGGAAGCAGGGCAGTTGGGAGAGACTGGCTCTAAATTGCAGTCAGAGAGAAGCAGGGTGTTCTGGTGTGTTGGTGACCAACAGGGTGACTGTGAACCACATACTATATATTTCCAAAAGCCAGGAGACAGGATTATGAATGTTTTCACCATAAGGGAAGGATAAATGTTTCCGGAGATGGATATTTTAACCTGACTTAAGTCTTATATAATCTATACTTGAATCCCAGCACTCAGGAGGCAGAGCAGGTGGATCTCTGTGAGCATGAGGACAGCCTGGCTTATGTGGTGAGATCCTCTCTCAAAAAATTAAGCATCAGTTTAGATAAAGTGCTGGCTACAATGACAACGGTCACGTGTTCACTCACGGACTCACCATAGGAAGACAGGTGTCTCCCCAAGGAGGGTCAGCTTAATGCATGTGATTTCTTGAAAAACTGACTTTTGGAAAGTAATTGCAGTTTTCACTAAGGAGAGAGAACCATGGAAACAAGACCAGAGAGAGACATTTTAAAACATCCCTCTCAATATAGAGGCTTTCCCATGCCTTGTTCCTTCTCAGCTGCATCTTCAATCCTAGCTCTTGGGAGGCAGAGACAGGAGGATCTCTGAGTTCAAGACCAGCCTGGTGTACAGAGCAAGTTCCAGGACAGCCAGGGCTACATTGAGAAACCCTGTCTTTAAAAACAAACAAAAAGTTAATCAGCTTTCACCTCCTGCCTTGTGCAGTCTAAACCTGTGGTTCTCACCTTCCTCTGTGACCCTTTGGCACAGCTCTTCATGTTGTGTGGACCCCCAACCATAAAGTTATTTCATAGTGACTTCATAACTGTAATTTTGCCACTGTTATGAATTGTAATGTGAATATCTGTGTTTTCCAGCGGTCCTAGGTGACCCCTGTGAAAGCATTGTTAGAAACTCCTTAGGGGTTGCAACCCACAGGTTAAGAACCACTGGTCTAAGGACAGGCACCATCAGGCGGACATGTGAATGACCAGTAGCTGTTGTATGAAATGCTTTCTCTTGATACCGTTTAGTTTTTCAATAAGCCTATCCGAATGTTACAGTCGAGGGAACTCAGACTCAGAAAGAAGAAGAAGGGCCCCAGGTCAGGCTTGTGAGGCTACCAACACCCCCACACCCCCGGGCCTTGCTGTGAACGCTGACTCAGGGTAGCAGGGTGAAGTGAGGTGACCGTGAGCTGTCACCTGCCCTTTCTGTTGCAGGCTGACAGGAGGGCTCCTCTAGAGCTGATTCAAGCTTATTTCTGTCTCCTTGGGTCGGGCTCACCAAAGGACGTCCACTTTCAGAACATTTCAAATGGCCTTTAAAGAGTGTCGCCAGAGTGGCTGCTTTGGCGTGGATAGAGAACTGGCCTGGTTAGAACAGAAACCTAAGCTCTACCACTCGGGACTTCCTGAGGACCCCTGCGTGACCATCTGAAGCCTCTCTGGGCCTCAGTTGCCTGAACCCAGTTTCATTAGACCAGCGTGTCCTGATGCTAACTGGTGTTTGGAACATACTGGATTTGGTGGGAAATAAGAGCTTCTAATTTAATTTTTATTTCTTTTACAGTGACTGATTGGTCTGTGTGATTGGTCTGTGTGTATATATGTGTGTGTATGTGTGTATATATATATGTGTGTGTGTGTGTATGTGTGTCTATGTGTGTGTGTGTGTGTATGGCAGTCTGAGGACAGCTTGTGCAGCAGGCCCTAGTTCCATCCCTCCTAGAGACCAAACTCATGTGACTTGGAGGTAAAACATTCAGGCAACAGCAGCTTAGGGAAGAAAGGGTTTAGTTAGCCACAGTTGTGAGTTACAGCCTTTCATTGCTGGGCAGCCGAGGCAGGAACTGGAAGCAGAGAGGAATGCATGCATGCATGCTTCTGGGTGCTCCACTCACTGCTGTCCTGGAAGCAGAGAGAAACACATGCGTGCATGCATGCTTCTAGGTGCTCGGTTCACTGCTGTCCTGGTGGAGCTCGCCTGCCCTCCCCTTCCTGTCAACTTGACAGGAGCTAGAGTTATCTGTAAAGAGGGCAGTGGTAGCACACGCCTTTAATCCCAGCACTTGGGAGGCAGAGGCAGGCGGATCTCTGTGAGTTCGAGACCAGCCTGGTCTACAAGAGCTAGTTCCAGGACAGGCTCCAAAACCACAGAGAAACCCTGTCTTGAAAAAAAAAAAAAAGAGGGCTGCTCAGTTGAGAAAATGCCTTCACAAGATTGGCCTGTGATTGGCATGGTAGGGCCCAACCCACTGTGGGTGTTGCCACCTCAGGCAGGTGGCCCTGGCCAAGCAACCCAGTAAGCAGTGCTCCTCTGGGGTCTCAGCTTCAGCCTTGGCTCCCCTCAAGGGGCTGTGACCTGGAACATGCAAGCTATAAGCCCCTCCCTCCCCAAGCTACTTTCAGTATTTTATCCTGGCAATAGAAACCTAACTAAGACATCCTAACCACCCACATCCAGGAATAGAGCCACCCACATACAGAGCAGGTCTTCTGGCTTGATTCATCCAGTTTAGGAAACCTGTCACAGGCTTGCACACAGGCCAGCCTGAGCTAAACAACTTCTCTTTGAGATTTGCGCCACAGGGGATGCTATGTTAGGTCAAGATGTCAACAAAAGTACACCTGACAACCACCATGCCCAGTTTACAGGGAGTACCGGAGAGTGGATTCAGGGCTGCAAGCTTGCTACCCAAACACTCTAGCACTGAGCTTCATCCCCAGCCCTTTCTTTACTTTTTACTCTGAGACAGGTCTGAGTTGCCCAGGCTGACCTTGAATTTACTCTGTGACAAAAGTCACACACCTGAAAATAATCTACAATTATTAGGCCTTTGAACTTGAACTCTTCCTGCCTCCCTCAGTCTCCTGAGGAGACCCCAGGCCCAGCCTCACCTTTCCTTCTAGGTGTATCACAGCCTCAATGACACGTTCGATGACCTTGATTGTCACATCTGTCCTGGCAGGAGTTCTGATGACACTGGCAGTAACGTAATAAACTCCAAAGCAGGTGCAAGAGAAAGTAGACTCAGGAACGCAGAAACAAACAAACCCTTAATCTGTAGGAATCTCACCCATGCTCACACTGTTACCTGCGTGCCCATTACCCCATGTTCACACTGTTACCTGAGTGCCCATTTAACCCACGCTCACACTGCTACCTGAATACCCAGTTTCCTCTTCCAAACCAAGCAGGGCTCCACCATGACTCTACACATGGCTGAAAGAGGCTCAGAAGAAGTGGGAGTGTGTGAGTGGTTGAGTCACAAAGCAGTGAGGACTGAGCTGTTGCAGAGTCGGGGTGGAGCTGGTAAGTGGCTCAGTGAGTAAGAGTGCTTACCGTGGGCTGGAGTGAGGGCTCAGAGATTGACAGTGCTTACCGTGGGCTGGAGTGAGGGCTCAGAGATTGACAGTGCCTACCGTGGGCTGGAGTGAGGGCTCAGTTGAGTAAGAGTGCTTACCGTGAGCTGGAGTGAGGGCTCAGTGAGTAAGAGTGCTTACCGTGGGCTGGAGTGGGGGCTCAGAGATTAAGAGCACTCGTTGCTCTTGCAGAGGACCCGGAATGGATTTCCAGCACTCACAAGGCCCCTCACAACCTCCTGTAAGCAGGAGGAATTTGAGTCTGAGGTCAGCCTGGGCTGCATACCCTACCTCACAAATAACAGCCCGCCCCACCCCCAGAGACAGGTAAACATCTAAACTCCCAACTTCTTTAGCAGAAAACAAGAGACAAGTGTTCACACCTGACAGGATGGCTTCAGAGATGAGGTCGGTGGACAGTTCCTTTGTTTGATGGTTTCAGGGATGAGGTGGATGGACAGTTCCTTCCTTTGCTGGTTTCAGGGATAAGGTAGATGGACCAGTTCCTTCCTTTGCTGGTTTCAGGGATGAGGTGGATGGACAGTTCCTTCCTTTGCTGGTTTCAGGGATGAGGTAGATGGACCAGTTCCTTCCTTTGCTGGTTTCGGGGATGAGGTGGATGGACAGTTCCTTCCTTTGCTGGTTTCAGGGATGAGGTGGATGGACAGTTCCTTCCTTTGCTGGTTTCAGGGATGAGGTGGATGGACAGTTCCTTCGTTCGCTGGTTTGGCCCGCCCCTGGTCCACAGCTTCCAGGCACTATCACAGTAACAACCAAACAAAAACCCTCGATAGCTGTCAGTTGATTAACTCTGTAGACTTTTTGGGGGGCCCACCGCCCAGCTCCCAAATATATTGCACTTGGAGGCTTATTCTTAGTTGTGAATACCCGGCCTTAGCTTGGCTTGTTTCTTGACAGCTTTTCTTAATTTAAATTGTCCCATCTATCTTTGGCTTTGGGGCTTTTATCTTTCTCTATTCCTGTATACCTTTTCTTTCCTTCTTACTCCGTGTCTGGCTAGATGACTGGGTGGCTGAGCGGCTGGGTGCCTGACCCCTGAATTCCTCCTCCTCGCTCGTTCCAAGATCCTTTTTACCTAGATTTCATTTCATATTTAGCCTCTCTGCCTGCCAGCCCCACCTGTTTCTCTCTCCTGTCTTGCTATTGGTCGTTCAGGTCTTTTTAGCCCACCAGGTATTTTAGGAAGGCACAATAGCACCGCTTCACAGAGTTAAGCAAAAGCAACGTAAACAAAAGTCACACACCTGAAAACAATCTACAATGCTTGCTGGGCAGTGGTGGTGCACACATTTAATCCCAGCACTCGGGAGGCAGAGGCAGGTGGATCTCCTTAAGTTTGAGACCAGCCTGGTCTACAGAGTGAGTTCCAGGACAGGCTCCAAAGCTACAGACAAATCCTGTCTTGAAAAACAAACAAACTCATCTATAACGCTCAATCATCCTGGTGAAAAGCCTAAGAATTCAAATCGTACCAACCACTTGAGAGTTGGTACACTGGCTAGTTTTGTGTCAACTTGACACAAACTAAAGTCATCTGAGAGGAGGGAGCCTCAATTAAGAAAATGCCTCCAGCCGGGCGATGGTGGCGCGTGCCTTTAATCCCAGCACTCAGGAGGCAGAGGCAGGCGGATCTCTGTGAGTTCGAGACCAGCCTGGTCTACAGAGCTAGTTCCAGAACAGGCTCCAATGCCACAGAGAAACCCTTTCTCGGAAAAAAAAAGAAAGAAAGAAAAAAGAAAATGCCTCCAGAAGATGGGGCTGTAGGACATTTTCTTAACCAGTGATCAATGCAGGAGTGCCTAGCCCATTGAGGGTGATGTCATCCTTGGGCTGGCAGTCCTAGGTTCTGTACGAAAGCAGGCTGAGCAAGCCATGAAGAGCAACCCTGTAATAAGCACCCTCCATGGCCTCTGCATCAGCTCTGCCCCCAGTTTCCTGCCCTCTTTGAATTCCTGCCCTGACTTCCTTTGATGATGAATGGTGACGCGGAGGTGTACACTGAATAAACCCTTTCCTCCTCCTTTGGTCATGGTATTTGTCACAGCAACAGGAACCCTAGTCAAGACAGTTGACAGCTTCAGATGGCTAACGTCAAGAATCTGGGGTCAGAAATGTGTGTAATGTTTCTATGCTGCTGTGTGCACGCGGAGCCTGGTGGAAAGGTGGGGTGGGGGACGACGATGACGAGCCATTTAAACATTTTACCCATGCATTTCATCACGGGGGTCCACCACGGTGGCAGTGCCTGGTTGTTGAAGGACATTAAGTTGGATCCCTGCCAATTCCCCACAAGTCCTCAGCAGGAGCAAAGAGGAAAATTCCCTGTGGGTTTGACATCTGGGGATCAGAAATGCTACTAGATTTCTGCTTTTTATTTTATATGCCAAGGGAAGGGGAAGGAAGGGAGAGAGACAAAAGGGGGGCAGGGGGAGTGAGGTGGGTTGGTTCTGTGCCTGAAGACCCCTCCTCACCACAGTGCCTGTGGCATTTTCCAGGGTGGTCTCCTTTGAGTTCTCTTTCCAGATCTGTCTGGAGAACAATGCACAGGGCATCTCCAAGGGTGGTTATTCATTTTTAGGACTTCTGGAAAGTTTGCTGTTTTATTGTATGTCTCTAGTGTGATGCTCCGGATTGAGCTGTGGGACTCACACATGCTATGCACATGTTTAACCACTGAGCTGTGTGCATGTGTTGTTCATATGTGTACATGCTCATGTGTAAGTGTGTGTGAAGGGCAGAAGTTGGCATTAGGTGTCTTCTTTAGTTGCTGTCCACCTTATTTTTGAGACGGAACCGTTCACTGAGTCTGAATGTTACCGGTTTGGCTAGGCTGGCTGATCAGCATGTCCGGGGGGCGCTTGCCTCCACCCTTCCACCCTTGGGATTACAGGCATGTGCTGCCACCCCCAGATTTGACGTGGTTGTGCCAGAGCTGAACCAAGGCCCTCATGCTAGCATAGCAAACACTTTGGTGAGCGAGCCACCTTCTGAGCCTGAGTTTATTTGTAATGTTTAAGAGTTGCTATTAGATTTATTCATTTTATTTTATGTGTGTTTGCCTACATGTCTGTAGGTGCACCTTGGTGTCCAGGAAGGTCAGAAGAGAGTACCAGATCCCCTGGAACTGGAGGTATAGATGTTTGTGAGCCACCATGTGTGTGCTGGGAATTGAACCCTTGTCCTTTGCAAGAGCAATAAGTGCTGTTAACTGCTGAGTCATCTCTCTAGCCCCCTGGAGTTTTTTGTTTGTTTGCTTTTGCTTTTTTAAGAACTCATGAATGTGAGATTAGGATGAAAGAGTTTTGTAAGTCAACTTCACCGCATTGCCCTGACTCAACCAAGCCAGTAGGTGGGACGGATCCTATCATTTGGGGAAGAGGCCTAACACATTTCTTCATCTTAGCCATTTATTTTTAAAGACAAGGACTTGCTCTACAACCCAGGCTGGCTTGAACATGTATTCTTACTTCCTCAGCCCTCTAAGTGCTGAAATTACAAGCTCAGACTATTAACAGGCGGTCAGCCCTTAGCATGACTGATGCCGTGGTAGAAGTCCATTCAAGCCTTGGAACCCAACATGGAGACAGTGATCCTTGCCAAAACAGGAACAAAGGTTGAGTCAATGGTTCCAGGATGGAGCTGGGGAAGTCCCCAAATGTACTAAGCTTGCTTTTTGGTTTCTGTAGGTCAGCTTCTTGCTAACTGATTTTGTTAATTGAAATAGATCAACCCAGGATTGTGCTTTAAAACCCAAGAATTAGGTATGGCTTGGTGCTGCATGATCTGGGCAAGCTCCCTGTGTAGCCACCAGCTGGCTATAAAGACTTTCTATTGGGCTTTAAATCCGTGTGTTCTCTGAAGGAGCTACTTTGCAACAATGTCCCCATGTTGGTCACAGAGTTTCAGTACAGATGCTGGCAGCTATCCGGTGTGATGATGTCACACACACACACACACACACAAAAGAAGATTCGTGGAAGGAAGCTTCTACAAAAACACACAGGCTTCTTCTACAGGATCCATACATCATTTTTCAGCATCAGATCATCAGGTTAAGACTGTCAATGTTGAGCTTGGTGGTGGTGGTGGTGGCGCACTCCGTTGATCCCAGCGCTCGCTCGGGAGGCAGACACAGGTGCATCTCTGAGTTCAAGGCCAGCCTGGTCTACAGAGCAAATTCCAGGATAGCCAGGGCCACACAGAGAGACCCTGTCTCAAAACAAACAAAAAAGACTGTCAACATTAAGAAATTTCCTAACTTCGGGTCTAGCCTAGGAGGATTTGCCCTCTTTAGGGCCTATGTGTCAATCATGTTCCTCCCAGGACTGGGGACATAGTGCATGAGGCTGGGTGTGGAGGAGGTAGAGCAGTAACCAGAATGTCATAACTGGATTGGGACCCTGATCTCAGCCTCCCCATTGGAGGCCATTCCTCAGTCCTGCCTGCCCTAACCCCATCTCTCTGTTACTTTGGCACTATAACTGGTTTAGGACACAACTGTCCATCACTGTGGTACTGGTTACAAGCGTCAGAAGTGTCCTTCAGAGTGGCAGTCAAAGGAGTGATACAGAGCCTAGTTCTTGGGTCTGTGGAGGTGTATAATCTTTGCATCTGGACAGGCCATACAAGGGAGCCTCAGTCTCCAGTCTTCTGTGAATGTCCCTGTAGGCCATCTTCAGCAGAGGATGCAGCACGTGGCTTAATCCATATTTCATCTCCTTGCTTGCCAACCTCTTTCTTCAGAAAGATACACCCGGAGCCTTTGGGAATCCTGGTCAAGCACTTGACACTACTTTCCCTTACTCAGAAGAAGGTCATCTCTAGCTCCTTGGAGTCTGTAGACATAAACCTCTCTATTCTAAGATTTTAATGTCGACTCCCCAGAATGTCTTAGTGTTTCTATCTCTGTGAAGAAACACCGTGACCACAGCAACTCTTATAAATGAAAGCATTTAATTGGGGGTGGCTTTCGGTTCAGAGGTTTAGTCTGTCATCATGGCGGGAAGCATGGCGGCATGCAGGCAGACAAGGTGCTGGAGAGGTCGCCAAGCGTTCTACATCTGGATCCATAGGCAGCAGGAAGAGTGACACTGGGTCTAGATTGAGCATCTGAAACCAGCAAAACCCCACTCCCAGTGACACACTTCCTCTGAACAAAGCTACACCTCCTAATAGTTCCACTCCCTGACGAGGAAGCATTCAAACACAAGAGTCTGTGGGGACCATTCCTATTCAAACCACCATGCAGAGGTTGTACCTATATCCGCCTTGAGAATTTTAATCCTTGGTAGTGGGCGACCACAAAACATTAACCCCCTCCTCTCCCTAAGGTCCCAGTGACAAAGAGAATTTCAATTCACCCTGGAGAACCAGTTAAGTTTATGAGGGCTGCTCACAGAGCATGGAGGAGGGTTACGGATAGGAGCAGGGGTGGTCTTAAACGGGCCTTACTGGAAAGTGTGCACCCAGCAGGGATGGTGGCTTCCCACTGCTGAGCAGACAGAGCTCCTTGTCCAGTAAGTCATCTCTAGTTCATATGCTCTGGCCCCTCCCCAAGACGCCAAGACCACTGCACTCTGGGCAGAACTGATTAAGACTGGTTGGGAGGAGTGGTTAGAAATCCAGGGGAGGGCTCATCCAGGTGAGGGGCTCAGGGCATCCTGCCTCCCTCCTTCTGTGAGGGGCCACCCACAGTCAACAAACACAGTTGATCCCATGGTGACGGCAGCAGTGGAGGAGGGCCCTGCACAGCCAACTCCCATTCAACCCATCTTCCTCTGTTTGTCAGTTCTTTTTATTCTCAATGGCCTCTTTTCAGTTATGACCTCAGGCCTTTTTATGTAGCAGAAATAGTAACAGGCAATCTGGGGATATAAATATCAAATTCTATTTAATTTATAGCTAGGCTTCTTTTATTTTTGGCTTTAAAGGACTTAAAATGAGCTACCTTCCTACACACAGGTGAAAGACCTGGATAAATCCAGAACCCCTCCCCCCCCAGCAGAAAGAAAATAGCCAAAAATCCAAGCAGGAAGAGAAGAATCAAATCTAGGATTAGCTGGTTCAGTGACTGTGTTTCAGGATCTAGCTGAAGATAAAGTTAGATTCTAATCTTGAGAATAATCTTGAGAAACAGGGAGTTTCCCCCTTGTGATTATCATTGTACTGTGTTTTAGGAACCAAGAATTGAGCGAGAGTCTCCCCGCACTGGGGGTCTTTCACAGGCACCATTGTAACTAAAAACAGAAGAGAACATCCATTAACACTGTCATGAGTGCGGCTCTGATGTATAAATGCATTTTCCCTTTCAACTCAGTCTTGTCCACCAGCCCACAAGGCAGGAGCCGTGAGTGAGGAACTTAAGAGGTGTTAGACAGGATTATGGGTCAAGGTAGCTTGGTTCTAGGACTCAAGTCCTTTTACCCACAATGCCCTTGACTAGAGTTCACAAAGTGTAAAATGCAGAATGAGGTTGAGAGATTTCTGACATATGACCTGTAGACCCACCTCCCCAAACTGTGGCAACTTTCTGTTACTGCTCCTGGCTCCTGCAGTTGCCCCCTTTGGTGCCTGTCAGGTACCTTGGACTGAATTTCTATCACCCTTAGAACTAATACTGTTAGGTTTTTTTTAAAGTCATTTGAGAGGGGGGGGGGAATCTTCAAATCACAAATCCATGCAGTCAGTATTATGACTTTGGGGGGCTTCTAGTTACAGACTAAGGCCTGCCAACATTACCTTCTGTATTGTGTGTGTGTAGTAAGAGCAGTGCCCACGCCACACAATGGGACTTTGGTTTACTTTGTCATCCTCTCCGTCTGGACCACATTGCCCTTTGAATGTCCCGGGTGCTGAGGAGCAAACTGCCAGGCGAAGAGGGAGAGAAGTGTAGGAACTGAGGCCCAGACTCAGACTGAACTGTCCAGAGATCTTGAGTCAGCAAGTTTAACAGTGTACAGCGGAACCTTACTGTGCTCCTTGACCTTGGGTGTTGCCAAGGAGACAAGGGGGCAGTGTTTTGCCTGCTCACCTCAGCGTGGAATCCTTAAGGCCGTGAATAGCAGAGACCATCAAATGTACTGCCAGCCCCCCAATGCGCTGAGCTAAACCGCATTCTACCAGATGTTCTGACTTTCTGATTATTATTAGTGTTTGCATTCATTACTGTGGATAATGAAATTACTGTGGATAACATTTTATGGTTATTTAATTATTAAAAATCACAGCTGTATTGGGGTGATGGTTCTAGAGAGTTGGTCCAGGAGTTAAGAGCATCATTGCTCTTGCAAAGGGCCTGGGTTTGATTCTGGCACCCACACCGTGCTAATAACCATCAGTGACTCTAGTTCCAGAGGATCAGGTGTCCTCTGCTGGCCTCCACGGGCACCTACATACATGCCAGCAAAACACCCATGCGTATAGAGTAAAAATAAGAGCAACTATACTGAGAGACGACTGAATAACCAACTTGTCTTTCTATCTTCTTAAAAAAATCATCTTCAGTGGGACTGGGTATCAAATGGATGCTATTTCTAAAATCAAATGGAGAGTTTCTTTAAAAATTCAGCAGTTACTAATGAGAGAGAACAAATTAGTTTGATCTGTGGTGTAGTATGAATGTAATTGGCTCCATAAACTCCTAAAGAGTGGCACCATTAGGAGGTGTGGCCTTGTTGAAGTGGGTGTGGCCTTGTTGAAGTAGGTGTGGCCTTGTTGAAGTAGGTGTGGCCTTGTTGGAGGAAGTTTGTCACTGTGGAGATGGGCTTTGAGGTCTCCTATGCTCAAGCTATGCCCAGTATCACAGTTCACTTCCTGTTGCCTGTGGATCAAGCTGTGAACTCTCAGCTCCTTCTCCAGCACTATGTCAGCCTGCATGCCACAATGTCCTGTTGTGACAATAGTGGACTAGACCTCTAAACTGTAAGCCACCACAGATTCAACGCAATGCCCATCAAAATCCCAGCAAAATTCTTCAAAGACCTCAAAAGAACGATACTCAACTTCATATGGAAAAGCAAAAAAAAAAAAAAAAAGGCCAGGATAGCCAAAATAATCCTGTACAATAAAATTCTGGAGGCATCACAATCTCTGACTTCAAACTCTACTATACAGAGCTACAGTACTGAAAACAGCCTGGTATTGGCATAAAAACAGACAGGAGGACCAATGGAACCGAATAGAAGACCCAGATATTAATCCACACATCTTCAAACACCTGATTTTTGACAAAGAAGCAAAAAAAAATCAAATGGAAAAAAGAAAGCATATTTAACAAGTGGTGCTGGCATAACTGGATATCAACATGTAGAAGAATGAAACAGACCCATATCTATCATCATGCACAAAACTCAAGTCCAAAAGGATCAAAACCTCAACATAAAGCCAGCCACACTGAACCTTATAGAAGAGAAAGTGGAAAGTACACTTGAACACATTGGCACAGGGCACCACTTCCTAAATATAACCCCAGCAGCAGAGACACTGAAAGAAACAATTAATAAATGGGACGTCCTGAAACTGAAAAGTTTCTGTAAAGCAAAGAACACGGTCACCAAGACAAAACGACAGCCTACAGAATGGGAAAAGATCTTCATTAACCCCACATCAGACAGAGGTCTGATCTTCAAAATATACAAAGAACTCAAGAAATTGGACACTAGAAGAACACATAATCCAATAAAAAAAATGGAGTACAGACCTAAACAGAGAACTCTCAACAGAGGAATCTAAAATGGCTGAAAGACACTTAAGAAAATGTTCAACATCCTTAGTCATCAGAGAAATGCAAATCAAAACAACTCTGAGATTCCATCTTACACCTGTAAGAATGGCCAAGATCAAAAACACTGATGACAACTTATGCTGGAGAGTTGTGGGGTAAAGAGAACACTCCTGCATTGCTGGTAGGAATGTAAGCTGGTACCGTCCCTTTGGATGTCAGTGTGGCGATTTCTCAGAAAATTAGGAAACAACCTTCCTCAAGACCCAGCAATACCACTTTTGGGTATATATCCAAAGGATGCTCAATCATGCCACAAGGACATGTGCTCAACCCCTATGTTCATAGCAGCTTTGTTTGTCATAGCCAGAACCTGGAAACAACCTAAATTCCCCTCTACTGAAGAATGGATAAGGAAAATGTGGTACATTTACACAATGGAGTACTACACAGCAGAAAAAAATAACGACATCTTGAATTTTGCAGGAAAATGGATGGAGCTAGAAAACATTATTTTGAGTGAGGTAACCCAGACCCACAAAGACAATTATCACATGTACTCACTCATAGGTGGTGTTTATTTTATTTTTATTTTATTTATTTATTTATTTATTTTTTTGTTTTTCGAGACAGGGTTTCTCTGTGGCCTTGGAGCCTGTCCTGGAACTAGCTCTTGTAGACCAGGCTGGTCTCGAACTCACAGAGATCCGCCTGCCTCTGCCTACAAACTGCAATCCCAGAGAATTTAGACAACAATGAGGACACTAAGAGAGACTTACATAGATCTAATCTAAATGGGAAGTAGAAAGTAGTAAAAGACAAGATCTCCTGAGTAAATTGGGAGCATAGGGACCTTGGGGGAGCATTGAAGGGAGTAGGGGAGGGGCTGGAGGGGATGGCTCAGAGGTTAAGAGCATTGCCTGCTCTTCCAGAGGTCCTGAGTTCAATTCCCAGCAACCACATGGTGGCTCACAACCATCTGTAATGAGGTCTGGTGCCCTCTTCTGGCCTGCAGGCATACACACAGACAGAACATTGTATACATAATAAATAAATAAATACTAAAAAAAAAAAGAAGGGAGTAGGGGAGAGGCAGGGAGGGTTGCAGAGAAAAATGTAGAGCTCAATAAATATGAATAAAAAAAGAAAAAAAAAACTGTAAGCCACCCAATTAGACGTTTTTCTTTGTAAGATTTGCTGTGGTCATGGTGCCTCTTCACAGCAATAGAAACCCTGACTGACACTGAGAAAGCTTAGTGCTCAATAGAGTGGAACACTAGAAACAAACAATGCTGATGCAAATTAATGCATTGCAACTGCTGAGTCCCAGAGATGGCCTTAGGGCACGCATTCTGAGACTTGTCCCACTGAGCCCCAGAGATAGCCCTGGGGCACGCATTCTGAGACTTGTCCCACTGAGCCCCAGAGATGGCCCTGGGGCACGCATTCTGAGACTTGTCCCTCTGAGCCCCAGAGATGGCCCTGGGGCACGCATTGTGAGACTTTCCTGCTGAAATAACTGCAAGGATGAGACATCTCATTCTTGCCTTGGGAAGCTAAGTGGCTTTGACGCAGTAGGCAGTCTTGATTTCCAATTCCTGTGAAGACAAGGCTTTTGCAACTAGGCATTCCACATTCAGGTAGCTGTGTGGTTTCCTAGGAAACCAGCCGGGTGGCCTTCCCAGTCTGGATGGGATGTAGAGGCCCCTACACAGCCTTGCTTTCCTTCACTTACATTTTATCAAGTTTCACTGTCACCAGGTCTCCCATTTCCATGGTTCCTCGGGTGTGAGGTCCTCTATAGGCTTGTCTTCACTTCACCAGAACCATGGGAGGTGGCTGAGACTGATTCAGCCTCTTGCCTCTGTAATAATGTGGAGATTCCCTGCCCTTGGCCCCTCTGCCTTTGGCAGCACAGGTTTTGTTCTGAACATCGACTCCATCACTATCTCTTTGGCCCTTCAGTGTGAGATTTATTACTTGTTTTGTGAGATTTGAGGTTCTAATCAGATTGGTATCCTCTGGTGACCTTTAGTGTATATGCGTGACATATGTTTTTGTTTCTGAAAACATGTCTGGGCCTTGTCTATCTGAAGGGCCATCAGCATGAATCGCAGTGGGGTTGACTGGAGAGACTGCTCAGTGGTTAGAGCATTGGCTGCTCTTTCAGGACCTGGTTCAATTCCCAGCATCCTTGTGGTGGCTCACAACCATCTGTAATTCCAGTTCCAGGGGATCCAGTATCCTTTTCTGGCTTCTGTTGGTACTGCAAATGTAGTGCAAAACACACACACACACACACAAATACACATAAAATAATTTTTTAAAAAAGTGCAGAGAAAAAAACAATTGTAGTTTCTATTAAAAAATACTCTCCCACAACTAGAAACTGTATTTAGATGCTTTCTGGAGAGTTTTAAGGTGTTTTACGTATGGGAATCGCTAACTTAATGCAACCCCTGAGAATGTTCAGGTGCAGGCTTGACTTCCTTCATCCGTTATTGTCAGAGGAGTGACAAAAGCCATGTTTGCAGACTCAGTACTCAACAGGCCTGTCTTTGCCCATCGATCCTCAGGGGTTACCACTGCCAGTCTATTTCCTAGTGCCACAGCCTTGATCACATTGGATTGGTGTGTTTTCCACCTTGGCAAGGACTTATCCTAGATAGAAAGTAGACTGATTCTTAGGAGTCCAGAAATGTGTAAAAGAACAAGACTTTTGTCGGGTGGTGGTGGCGCACGCCTTTAATCCCAGCACTTGGGAGACACAGGCAGGAGGATCTCTGAGTTTGAGGCCAACCTGGTCTACAGAGTGAGTTCCAGCATAGGCTCCATAGCTACTGAGAGACCCTGTCTCAAAACAAACAAACAAGACTTCAAGACTTTTCCAACTGTTTTAGTCTTTTTTTGTCGAACAATGCTGTAGAAACCATCATCATCATCTTATTTATTTATTTATTTATTTATTTATTTATTTATTTATTTATTTATTTATTTATT
>JABTXL010004101.1:1176324-1221677 GCA_025134845.1 Neodon shergylaensis
CTGCATCTGGCTGTGTATAAGGGACATACGAAACACCCACAGTGCTGAGCCCACATTTCATTATCTGGAAAAATTCAGGAGCCTCAAACACTTCTGTTTCCAAACATTTCACTCATGCAAGTGAATGTATGTGTGGATGGGGGAGGAGTCAAGAAAAATTAGCACAGCCAAAGGCTTCTGAATACACAGCAACCAAAAAAAGTCAAGTGAAGCTGAGGTGTTCTGACAGCTGGCACTGCAGGACACAACTCCTCTGAAGCCCTGAACACCCGCATGCATCATGCCATGCACCCATGAGCCCTGTCTGCAGGGCATGGCTCGGATCTGAGACTGTGATATCGTGAACTGTACTGACTTCATTGAGAATGCAGTTTCTGCTCTTAGTTTAATTACGGGAGATGTTTTCCCAGTGCCATTCCTCAGCATGAACTGTACTGTGTTAAGACAAGCACATTCCTTAGGATAGACTTTTGCTTTCCTCCTCAGTAATAAAAGGTGTGCAGTGGCCTTGGAGACCTCTCAGCCCCAGTACTGTTGTCTGGGCAACTGTGAAGGCCCAAATGGGAAAATCAAGTGACAAAGATCCCTGTGCAGAGTCAAAGAAGCAGGCATGATGGCGCATGCCTTCGATCCCAGCACCCAGGAGGCAGAGGCAGGTGGAGCGCTGTGAGTCCCAGGATAACCAGGGCTACAGAGTGGGACCCTGTCAAAAACAAAACAGTAACAACAAAAACCAATGCCAAAGGGCATCACAAGTTTCCCATTACACCGAGAAGGAAGAGTAAGGGCCAAGATGTCCCTTGCCTGTCTCATCACTGCACCTTCCGAACAGAGAAGGACAGAGAAGCAGAGATGTTCTGATCCAGCTGCAGCCACATCGCCAGCCAAGCCCACGCCACTCACCGTTCTAAAATATGATTGTTCTCAGCCAGCTCCTTAACCACGCCTTCCATCTCTTCCTTCAATTTCTTCATACTAGGGGGATAAAGCAAAGACGCTCAACATCCGAGAATTAATTTGCAGTGTTTTAGTTGTGTCATGAAATAACACCAAGCATAGTAAACATCGAGAATTTTGAGATGTGAGAACAAGATTGCAAACTGGAATGAGAACAAGCAGCGCTATTCCAAATTCCAACAAAGTTGCTTACCCGAGAGTCATCTCCACTAAAGTGTTAGAACTGGGGTAAATCGGGGTCATGGCGTGCTTGGCTCCACTAGAGGCTGCAAGCAGTTTCTGAGGCAGAGTTTCTTGTAACTGTAACATAAAGCAAAGGTGTCTCTAGACAAGGCACACACTGCCAATCAAGGACCACTTAGAGCTTCAGGAAGGCTGGACTCCCCACACCCACTCTGCAGGGGCGTGGGAAACTTCATGCACTCTGGGCAGTCACTTAACCACGAGTCTACAGCCCAATACAGTTTTTGAGTTCCTGTTTCAAAGACATCAGTGCTAAGTATTGAAGCCAACACCCTCTAAAGCAATTTTCCTTACAAACAATCAAAGATGAATTATCAGGTGTTTCAATTGTTCAACATCTGGAAGCAAAGTGAGCGAGGGAGAGACGGTGAGCAGCATGGGTGCTGCCAGGCCTGTCGACCCGAGCCACCCTGGAGCCCACACGCTGGGGGAAGAGAACCACGCCCCAGAGTTGTCCTCTGGCATGCACGTGCGCACACACAGGCACACAGTGCCCTATGTCTCCTGCATTCGTGATCAGGACCACACTATGCAGTCCTCTCACAGAAAAGCTCTTTCCTCCACTCCACTCCAGGGCTGTACCTCATTAGTGTAGTCTTGATACTTGGACACTTCCTCTTCGATATCAAAGCACTGATTAGTTAGAGATAACAGCTGTTTCCTCAGAAGAAACATCTTTCTGAAAACCAATAAGAGCCTGTTAGCAAGCAGCCTCCTGAGGCTGTCACTTAAACATAGCACACAGTGCACTGCACAGCCGACCTCCTGTCCCCACTGCAGCCTCCTTACCGCATCCACTCTTCTGACTTATCCAGAAAAGCTTCGTACTTCTTAACACACTCTTCTGTAAAGTGGCTCATTGCTTTTGTTGCATGGTAATACAGTTTTTGTCTGCAAGATAGAAAAAACATGAGGCTTAAAATAACCTCACAATTTCTATCTCTGGTTAAAAACACTTCAAGCCAGGCACAGTGGCACACGTCTTTCATAACAGCACCTGGGGCAGAGGCAGGAGGATCCCTGAGTTCAAGGCCACTTTCATTACAGAGTGAGTTCCAGGACAGCCAGGGTTATGCAGAGAAACCCTGACTCGTAAGTCAAAATAAACAAACAAAAAAACACTTCAAATACATGGAATTCATGTTTTTTTTTTGTTTGTTTTAGAATTATTGTGGATTTGGAGCCGTAGCACAGGTGGTTGTGAACCACCTGATGTGGGTGCTGGGCACTGACTTTGTGTCCTCTGAAGAACAGCCAGTGCTTTTGACCACTGAGCCATCTCCAGCCCCAATACCTATTGGAGTTAGTTAAGGGATGTGCTGGCCTCAGGAGCCCTCCTCGCTGTCCTCTGTAAGCACAGCATGGAGGCAGAGACAGCTGAGTGAGCAGAACTGGGCCTTTTTCTCAGCCATTCTTCTGTCCTAGGGCCCTCCCAACCAGGAACCAGATGAGTGGGCTTGAACAATGTGGACCCACAGTGGAACCTGTAACTAATCCCAACTTTAACAAGAAATAAAGATATTACAGATAAGCAGCGAAAAGAACCGGTTTTAACCCAGCCTGGATACTTACTTATCAAACTTGTGGATCTGCTCTTCATTATAAGCGAGTCCTGAAAACAGAAACACGCACTTCTGTTAATGCAGAGTTGAGCTCCTTGGAGATTACTGCTTCCAAAAGGCTAAGAGTTTGAAGTGGGCATCAAAGTTTTGGGGCCCACGGGCTACATATGGCTCGTTTACACTTTAATTTGGTTAGTATGAAGTTATGATTTAAAAATGAAAATTAACTATCAACATTTAAGTCAGGATATTTCTAATAAAGCTTGAGAGGCCTGGGCAGCATAAGGCAGCAGAGCAGGGCAGTGTCAGATGTGCTGCTGACTTCTGTCCCCAGGCTGCCGGCCAAGCCTCCAGAAGATCGAGGGTTTGTGGCCTTAATTTGGGGAGTGGGAAAGGTTGGCTGGCACTAACTTTTGGTTCATCAGCCTTTCCCACACATCTCTTAAGTAGCCGCCTTAAATGGCACAGGTGTGTGTGCTGCTCCACCCACACTCACGAGCCCACGCGCAATGAAGGAACAGCAAACATTACTTACTGCGCTCTGCTTTGTCCTTTTTGAACTGATAGTAAATCTCTGTGATGCAATTTAACAGGACTTGGAGTTTTTCTACACTATGTAAGGAAGAAAAACCCAAGTAAATTATTGGGATTGATGCAACAAAGGACAATTAACAGGAACAGAAATTCCCCCAAGGCTGGAACCTACTTTCTGTCCTTGGGATGAGTGCCTTCCTGATGGGCCCAGGTGTCTGCCAGCGACCCCCCTGGAGACAGCCTGCTGTCAATGTCCTGAAGGCCGCTCTCTATGGTCCCCTGGGAACTGGAGAGCTAAACACAGCAACGGGTTAGGTCAGAATGCCAACCATGGGAGGCTCGGTTTAAGGGTCTCCGCTGTTTCTCCTGGTTTCAGGTGAGGCTGATCCTGCTGTTTAATGCGCCATTCTGCTGACTGCTGCAGGATACTCACAAACACCTTTAGTTACTGTTTTTGTTGTTGTTGTTTGGGGGGGGAGTGGTGGTAGGCATATGTGCTATTTTAAAATGAGAACTTCTGTGCTAAGGATTCACTCAAGCAAATGAGCTACATCTCCTCTTGTTTCTGACTTTTAAATAACTTTATCTCCTAAAATTTTTCCCAATGTTTTAAGTATCATTTAAAGTGTGTGAGTAAGTAAAGTGAAAGTTTCATTCACGGGGCAGAGACTTGTAGTATGTGATGATGTGACATTTTCTATCCTCTCTAAGGGTACCACTGACCACAAGCACCAAACTTCATAGTCCGTTACTCATCGTGCTTCATTCTTTGGAAAATCACTGTTCTAGATCTAAAACCATGGACAAGAACAACTAAAGATCAGTCCACTATGGAAAGAGGAGCAGGCTGTTACCATGTTCCCTGTCTGTGTGCAGCGGGTACATGCATGAGTAGGTCAAAACCCACGACTGACTGGGCTGAGCGGTTGGCAGTAAATCCCAGGGAGCGTTCTAGCACCGTGGTTACTGGCTGTGCACATCACACGGCTTCTGGGGATGGAGCTCAGGTCCTACCAAGCAAGCTATTCAATCCCTGCCCTCAGATTTCCTTATTTATAAAAAGGTTTTTAATTCCAGTTTCTTTCTTTGTGTGAATGGGTGCAGACATGGCACAGTGTATGTGTGGTGGTCAGACAATTTGTGGAGCTTCTGTTCGGAGGATTCTGGGAATTGGCTCAGGGCGTTAAGCATGGCAACAAGTGTCTCTATCTGCTGAGCTGTCTTGTGGGCCCTCCTTTACATCCTAGCTTCCACCTTATGAATCCCTTAAATGCTACAGGCTTGCAGGAACACACAGTTCTACCTTTATTTAACTGATGAGATAAAGAAGCTGACAATTTTTGAGACAGAGAAACCAAAACTACAAAAGAACTACTAAAGGCCTTATGATGGCTGGAGAGAAGGCTCAGCGGTTAAAGAGCACCTACTACTGTTCTTCCAGAGGACTGGCACCTACATCAGGTGGCTCACAACTGCCTCCAACTCCAGCTTCAAGGGGATCAAGGCAGGGACACCTGTACACACATGCACAGAGCAGCACATATATATGCATAACTTGAAAATAATTTAGGTCTTTTTGAAAGGCCTTATCAGCCCACCAGGAGTGTCTGGGTAAACAGGCAGCCCAGGAGTCGGTAATCAGCTCCCACAGTACATAACTGTGTGGACTTCTGCACTAAAGAGAAATCCATTCTGACATCTATTTAGTGTTCAGCAAACTTGTGTCCTTACTGTCTTTTCTAGTTATAGAAATGACCCACTGGGAGGAGGAGGCGGAAACTTTTTTTTCTTTTTCTCAATAAAAAAAAAAAAAGAATTTGGGAGGAGATAACATAAAACTGAGCCTAAACCCAGCCTAATCTTTCTACTCTGAGATCTTGTTCAGAAAAACAAATAAACAACATGTTTGTGAAAAAAAAAAAAAAAAAGAAATGACCCACTGCCGAAGGATTCCCAATCCTTTACTTTTCAAAGAAATCTGATGTTTCTGAATTTGCAGTCATTTCTAAGCAAGTTTAATCACCAATGTTTGACTGCATGTTAAAGAATCAATTATGAACATCCATTATTACATAACAGCATGAAAGATTAAAAACAAAAAATGCAGAAAATGTGGGATGGGAGGTAGGAGAGATAAAATTCACATGTGCTGAAAATACAGAAAGCATTTGGAAATAGCATATCTGAATAGCAGATATGGTGTATGTGTATACCTAAGAATATATATAGAATAAAATATAATTGTTTATCATATATATTGTTAAGAATACATATAGAATAAGATATAATCATATCAAGCCTACACACACACAATCTCTTTTCTCCATAGAGCTTTGGAAGTGATACTTTTCTCAGGAAGCGCAGACATGAGCTCTCACCAGCAGAGAACAGGTTATGGTCCACCCTGTAACTGTCACGATTCACCAATACTTACTCTCAACAATTTGGTGTGTATGTCTGAAATTTCACCCAACTCTGCTGTTTCTAGGTTAATTTTCATCAACTTTTCATATCTGTATGAAAAACACATCAGAAAATGAATAAGAGTAACAAATACAGATTTCTAGAGGTAGTTATGAAGTGAATTTTATTACTATAATCACTTAATAAAAAACTTACTCAAGGTCTATATGGTAAGAGAGTCTAAGAAACCTTTGCTGCCTTCCTAAAGGAGGCGTCTCCTACACAGATGTTCCTCCTCTATCTGTGGTTTTTGTTTCAGGTGGCTGCAGGTGCCAGTGGTCAATGGTAATCAGAGATTATTTTGTGGAAAATTCTACAAGTATTTCCAATATTTTAAGTTTCACACCATCTGAGTATAATGAAGTTACATGCCAATTACTCGTCCAGCCCAGGACAGACCCTGCCCTTGTGCTATGGATCCACACTGTATATGCTATACACTTCATAATTACTTAGTAGTGTTCTTAGTCATGGGATGAACTGTGGAGGAACAGCAGGGCTCTGATATCATGCTTTGACACGATCGGAATCTCTACTGGGAATCTGGGACTGCATACCGAGAATCAGTACATATTGTATACTGTGTACTTCCATTATATACTGTGTACTTCCAATATACATGTGCAGATTAGAAAAAAGTAGAGAAGGAAGTGAATTTCAAATCATGCTATGTCAGGATAATGGTGAAAATACCAGATTTTAGAATTATATATGCATATTAAAAATGTATACTTTAGCAGACAGAAGAATAACAAGAATAAATTAAAAGTCACCGCTAAAATTCTGTAGTTTTTTTTTTTTTTTTTTTTGGTTTTTCAAGACAGGGTTTCTCTGTGGCTTTGGAGCCTGTCCTGGAACTAGCTCTGGAGACCAGGCTGGTCTCGAACTCACAGAGATCCGCCTGCCTCTGCTTCCCAAGTGCTGGGATTAAAGGCATGCGCCACCATCGCCCGGCTGTAGTTTTTTTTTTTTTAATAAAACTTATTAATGGTGTGAGTATGTGTGTGTGCATGGGCTGTGCATGCCACAGCATGCATACGGAGGTCAGAAGAAAATGGACCTGTACTTTCCTCCAGCCTATCTGGAGATAGGACTCGAGTTACCACGCTGTGCACAAAGCACCTTTACCCACTCAACCATCTCAGTGGCCCCTCAAAAAGTTGTTCCTAAAATTCCCAAAATACTACCCAAAGGCTGTTTCAGCTGCCGCTTCTTACTTGCTTAGTTGATGGAAGGTTTTCTTTCTTTCTTTTTTTTTTTTGGATTTTTCGAGACAGGGTTTCTCTGTAGTTTTGGATCCTGTCCTGGAACTAGCTCTTGTAGACCAGGCTGGCCTCAACTCATAGAGATCCACCTGCCTCTGCCTCCTGTGTGCTGGGATTAAAGGCGTGCGCCACCACCGCCCGGCTTTGATGGAAGTTTTATATTTCCTGTTCATCTCTGCCTCCTAAGAGAGATAAGAGATAGTCCTACCTCCTACCGCCTGCCACTCAGAAAAGGTGTTGGAAATGCCATCAAAATGATGGTGTTGCAGGGCGATGGTGGCGCACGCCTTTAATCCCAGCACTGGGGAGGCAGAGGCAGGCGGATCTCTGTGAGTTCGAGAAAACCACAGAGAAACCCTGTCTTGAAAAACCAAAAAAAAAAAAAAAAAAAAATGATGGTGTTAATTCCTTGTAAGAAACCTGATGTTCTCCCTGTTGAGATGGAGCAGCCACAACCCTGTCTCGAAAAACCAAAAAAAAAAAAAAAAAAAAAAGAAAGAAAGAAAAAAAGAAAACAAAGTGGAGATGGAGCAGCCACGAATCCAGGACTGCTGCATAAACAAACCCTCGGCACACTGTGTCCCGCCGTGCTGGAGGTGATTAAGACAGAGGTCAGGCTGCGACGACTCTACTCACACTTTCACAGTCTTTTCAATGTTTCGGATGCAGAAATCCAACGTGATCACAACTTCTGTCTTCTTGTGAACAGTTTCATTGTAATCATCTCTCACCAATTCACTAAAAATAATGTTATCCTATTAGTTAAATACTATTTTTGGACTACCACTAATTAGACTGAAATTCTACTTCAAACACATTTGATAAACTTTAAGTGCCAAATCACATTTTTTAGGGTACTATTAAAAGCATATCTGTGCCAGGCAGTACTCTAGCCAGTCTGTTACCCTCTTGTAGGGGGTTCAATTAAAAACAACAACAACAACAAAGCAAAAGCGCTTGTATGACTCCTACACATCTGGGGCAGCTACATTTTGCAGGCTGTCATCACTAATTAGGTCAAAACTGTAGAAACCCACGGCATTAAAAATACATTAAGGATCAAAAACTATAGTCACAGAAACAAGTTGTGTAATATTTGTTATTACAGTTAATTGCTATTATAGCAGCATGTGTGATCTCTGAAGAGGATGGCACTGTGAATTACATACAGCTAATGGAAGGGTACAATAGTGACCAGCAAACAAGGTCTAAAATCTGTACTTGTGGCCTTTAGAGAGATTGATATGAAAGACAAGGAAGACATCACATGTGGCCAAGGAAGTCTAACATATGACAGACCCTTTAAAAAAAACCTGACACTGTGATTACATGAAAAAGGCTTTTTAAACTTAAGCTATAGCAAATTAACACCACTGAACCAGGGACAGAAAAGCAGAAAAAAAAAATGCTGTTTGTATTTGGTGCATTTAGATTTCTTCTAGACATGCCAAGAACCAGTTTCACCACTTAAGCCATCCCGGCACTAACTAAGCCTTCCTGGCACTAACTAAACCATTCTAGAACTAACTAAACCATTCTAGCGCTAACTAAGCTATCCTAGTGCTAACTAAGGCATCCTCTGGCACTTAGGCCAGCACTAACTAAGCTTTCTTGGCACTAAGCCATCCCAGCACTAAGTCACCCTGGCACTAAGCTGTCCTGGTACTAAGCCATTCCCAGCACAAAGCTTCTTAGCGGAGGCAGAAAAACAGGTTTAGAAACAGAGGCCAGACCAAGTTGAAAGTCATCACAAGCACAAGGCTGTATTTTTGTTTGACACAACACTAGCCACCAGAAAGAAACCTAAACACCAAGAGCCAGCTGAGGTAGGAAAATGCCTGTGGTCCCAACACTTGTGAGGTGGAGACTGGAAGATCATGAATTTGACAACAGTCTGGGCTACACAGTGAGCCCCTGGCTCAGGAGTAAGAACGCTGCAGGGACACACAAGTCTTTGTAAACTTATATGGGCTGTTCAAGCATTAGGTTCCCAGGACCTACAGTGAGGTGAGCCCGGGAGAGCATTCCTGGTGTCCTTCGGTACCAGGTCTCACTGCATCTGCAGAACGCAGTTGACATGGGCACAGCAACAGCATGGTTCTCAAATGAGATGCATTTACTCTTACCAGATAGAAAGATGACCTCCATGAGCCATAGACGGTTAAAAAAAGACCCAAATCACACACATCTTCCATGTGTGTGTGCATGCATGAGAGAGAGGGGGGGGGGGGGGGGGGAAGCCAGAGGCCAAGCAGTGGCTTTTCTCAAGTGCCATCTTTCTTTTTCAGAAGGGTCTTCCTCTGAGACTTGGGACTTGCCAGTCAGGCTGGCTGGCCAGCCAGGCTGAGTGACTCTGTCTCTGCCTTCTCAGTGGTGGGTTACAAGCCTCTGACACTGTGCCTCCACCTCCTTTGTTTAAAAAAAAAATGGGGTTGAACTCAAGTCTTCATTCTTGCAAAGTGAGCACTTGACCACCTTAAACTACATCCTCAGTCTAAGACTTGTATTTCTTAAGGTAATTTTTAGGATGACAACACTTCATTAGATCAATTTTCTGTTTGAGAATAACTGTATTAGATGATTAGTCTGCTTGTCAAGATGAGTACATACACATAGGTGTGCATCCACGTACATGCAATGTCCACAACAGGCAAATCTATGGTGTATTAGTGATGTATAAGGTTGGAGGGTGGGGGTAAGAGCTACTGGGCACTTCTGAGGTGACACAATGGTCTAAAAGCTCAGCAGGGATGGCTGCATCACTCTGTGCCACACTGGAAGACCCTGACTTGCACATCTGAAATGCACAAACTATCACTGCTTTAATTATGTCAATGTCAAAGTCGCCCCAGAGAGCAAATGAACCCGTGTCAAGGTCTTTGAAGGAGGACTATACACTGTGTGAGTTTGAAACTCAGATTGTTTACCCTGGAGGTCTCAACAGAAATAATGCCGACTGTTCTACAAACAGCGTGAGGCAAACGTGGTGCAGCAGAATCAAGCTGTGACCCTAGCTGCTGCAATGGCAGCGGTCAGTGACGCCACATGGCCGGGTTAATGAGGTCAGTGGGAAGGACGCATTTCAGATTGCAGTCTGTTACTTACATCAACCACCGTATCCCTTTCCGCATTAATTCCTGATAGAGCAGCAAGGTACTGGCAATTCTACAGGCGTAACACACGACACCCGTCACTGCCTGATGAGAAAGAAAGGTAGTGTTTGGTGCTGAGAGTGGACAAGGTAAAAGAAACTGTCACACAAAAGCAGTCATATTTCCATATTCCGAAGGCTTTCATATTTCCATCAGGTAAATAAATTACCACTGTCTAAAAGCTAGACATATGTAACTGTAATAAATATTTCAATTCTTTACATTATATTAGCATGTTTTAATGGAGATAATTTCCTCTTACTGAGTTCAAGAAAGGAAACTAGATTGTAAAACAACGTGGACTGGATAATACTTTAAATATTTTCCTAAGGCACACAGAACACAATACGAGTCTTACTTCCAGTACTGGTAATTCAACAAGATACTAACCTTGGCCATGCTAGCATCACCATCTAAATCATAACGTGGATGCACTTTAGGTAGGGAAACTGAAATATGAAGTAAAAAAACTTAAAATTAGAAACAAATATGTGTGGATACACGATTTTATTCTTTCTACGGCAAGCAGAATGTCTAAATTAAACACACAGGAGTCAATCTTCTAAGGCACTTTTCCTAGCTTTAAAAGAAAGGCTGGGCCGGGCAGTAGTAGTGCACGCCTTTAATCCCAGCACTCTGGAGACAGAGGCAGGGGGGCTTCTGTGAGTTCAAGGCCAACCTGGTCTACAAGAGCTAGTTCCAGGACAGGCTCCAAAGCTACAGAAACAAAACAAAACAAAACAAAACAAAACAAAGCAAAAAAAAAAAAAAGGAGAAAAAGACAAAAGGAAGGCTGGGAGATGACTCAGTGGATAAGAGTAAGAGAACTTGATGTGCAATCGTGAACCCTAAGTTCAGATCCAGCACTCATGTAAAAAGCTGGGAGTGGCTGGTTGAGCCTGTGACCCTAGCACTGAGGAGGTGGAGATGGGCAGATTCCCAGAGTTTGCTGGTCAGCCAGCCTAGCTGGAAAAAAGAAACAACAAAAAACAAAAACAAAAACAAAGGGGCGGTCCAGATTCAGTGAGAGACCTTGACTCAAGGTGAGAGTGTGTGTAGAACAGAGTCCAGGCCCTCCTCTCGCGCACTTAGAATGCTCATTCCCTAACAGCCACCTCAATGTTTCTTTTTTCTTTCTTGTTTTTTTGAAACAGGTTTCTCTGAGTAGTTTTGGAGCCTGTACTAGAACTCACTCTGTAGACCAGGCTGGCCTTGAATTCACAGAGATCCACCGGCCTCTGCCTTCAGAGTGCTGGGATTAAAGGTGTGCGCCGCCACTGCCCAGTTAACCTCAAATATTTTTCAAGTGTTTTATTCCTTCCTTTTTATTATGTGCATACATGCTATGGCATAATGTAGATGTCATGGAACAACTGTATGGAGTTGGTTCTCTCCTCCCACTTTCGCATGAGCTCTGGGATTGAACTCAGGTGTCAGGCTTCCAGGATAAGCACCTTTACCCACTGAGCCGTCTTGCCAGCCTCATTCTTTAAAAAAGATTTATTCATTTTTTTATTATGTATGCAGCGTTCTGCCTGCATGTTTGCTGCAGGCTAGAAGAGGGCACCAGATCTCATGATAGATGGCTCTGAGCCACCCTGTGGTTGCTGGGACTTGAACTCAGAAACCTCTGCAAGAGCAGTCGGTTCTCTTAACCTCTGAGCCATCTCTCTAGCCTCAAGCCTCATTTTTTTTGTTGTTTCTTAAATATATTCTAACACAATGAACTCTACACTGTCTTTCAATCTAAACTTAATATTGAAGTCTCAAAATGGATTCAAAATTCTGGATAAGTCCTTACTCCCCACCAGTAGGACAAACAATTTAAAAAATTTCGAAATTTCAATCTAATTTTCTCTTAAATTCTAAAGAATGGCAGAATGTCCTACATACACTGGATAGAATAAATATTTTCTAAACTTTATGAACTTTATTTTGGGAGTTACCAAACACTACAAACACTTACAGTAAAGCATGACAAACTAACACTTCACAAAACAAAACGCTGAATCAAAATAGAAGAAAAATTATGAGGCTTTTCAATTTTGCAATCTTTATAAACTAATTTATGAAATTTTAATATTTATAGTTTACATTAAAATCAGTATCAATTTTATAAAAATGAGCATCAGTTTTCCAGCGACAGACGTTTGATTTAGTGGCCAGTGAGGACATGACAAAGATCACAACTTACTTTTCTCGTATTTCAGTCCTATGGTACTTAGGGGTTCCCGGCTTACGACAAAGATAGGGTTCTCCTCTGTGGTTTTAGGGAAATGCTGGGCTAGTCTTCCAAGTTCTAGGACTAAGCGTCGTCCTTCATAGATAAGTTCTTGATTTGCAGAATTAATTTTAGTTTGCTTATATACCAGTTCATGGAATACAGCAGCACTGCGTGAGGGAAGTTAAGAAAGGATGACAGATGCTGATGGAATTGGAGGTCAAACCTGCACGTCAGCAACACTCCTCTGCAAGTGTTCTATGACTGAACATGTCTTCTAAGCCCTGGCTTGTTAATGTGGACACTAAAGACGTACTAACATGGGAACTCCACATAACCTGACCCTATCATGTCTCTTTATATTGAAGATCAAGTGACATAAATATGCAGGGCCAAGAACAGAACCTGAAACACAACTATAAAACTTTTGTTAAACACTCTAAGAAATTAGAGTATTTTCAAAATCATGTTTTCGGGGAAAAGGTAAAGTCCCCTTGAATAGGTCCACATGCTCAAAGGCGGCCAACAGTGAGATGTGGCTCTGCCTGAAGCTGCTGACTTGACCAGCTCAGGCTTGGGTGCTGTTTTAAGCTCAAGTGCATGTCCACAGCAATGACGTCAGTTGATTCAGGCTATAAAGAACCAGAATATGACAAAATAATCTAACGTTATATTTTGTTTATGTTGTATTAGATCTAGTTATTAGGTTATTAATATCTGAATATTTTGTGTAAACTATATTCTTTTTATTTTCAGTTTTTGGTGTTTGTGGTTGAAGTCAGGGCCTCATGCAGGCTAAGCAAAAATTTCCCATCCCTGGAATTAAGGGTTACAGACAATTGTGAGTCACCACGTGGGTACTAGAAATCAAACCTAGTCCTCTTCAGTGCTCTTAACCTTTGAGCCAACTCTCCAGACCCCTTTTCATGGATTTTGAGATAGCAAGACTGTTATATAAATTTTGTTGAACAGACTAAGGCACAGAGTATGAATCTGATTCTTAATTTGGGGGGGGGGGCTGTGTTTTGAGGTGAGGTCTCACTATATAACACTGGTCGGCCCCAGAGCTGTCTATGTGGACCAGGCTGGCTTTGAACTTGTGGTGATCCTCCTGCCCATATCTCCCAAGGACGCCCACACAGCTTCCATCCCTGTACAATTCACACGTGGTTGTAAGACGTAACTCAGCAGAGGGCTGGACTCAATGGCAGCACCATGCAACACAGTAAACCACTACTTATGGTTACTTTGATACAATCCATCTAACTCCTTCCCAAGTTTTACACTCAGGTGAATATTTAGTCATGTGTAATCTTATTACATAAGTTTTTAAAAAATCACCTGGTATTTTTATTTATGCAAAACAAATATTGATTATTTCTTCAGATCCATAAAGTTTTCATGCTAATTATGTAAATTAAGCTATACTAAATTTAGAAATTCCACTATATTTAAAACTTAGGCTTTTTTGTTTTGTTTTAGAGACATGGTTTCTCTGTGTAACAGCCTTGGCTGTCCTGGAACTCGCTTTAAGGACCAGGCTGGCCTTGAACTCACAAGAGATTCGACAGCCTCTGCGTCCCAAGTGCTGGTATTAAACGCGTTCACCACCACCGTCCAGCACTCTTGTTTTTAAAGAGGGTATACTTTCAATAAGACAGCTCATTTTTACCAGTACACGGTACTTGAAAGAAGTCATAGGTTTAGCTCTGTCAAATTTGCAGTGTAAGTACACAGTAATTTATCTGTGTATTAAGAAAAAGGTAAAAGGGTTTACTTCCGATTAGTGACCAGGAATTCACTAAGCATTTAAAGTCAGTTTTCCCGAGACATGCGTGCTGTTGATGACGGTAAGGCATCTTTTCCATTTGTTCTCCTGGCTGAGATGTTTATTATATTACACAACACATAGACGGGAGAAGAACAGAAGCACTTACGTATTATAGCTATGAATATAAATCTTATGTGCTGTCATTTGCTGCAGCGAGAAAACGTGGATTATCATTCGGTGAAGGACATCACTAGTCTCTGCGAAGAACTGGTCAAAACCCCAGCACTTCTCTTGGTCAGCTTCAAGGATGTTTGCAAGAACTGGGGTAAGCAGTGTCTGAAGACCCCTACAACAGTATTTACAAAGTTACCTGGAGAGAGCCACAGCACAGAGCCACAAGATACAAAGAAAACACAAATCAAGGAATTGCATGGCGGTTTGAATAAGAGTGGTCTCCAGAGGCTCGTGTATTTGAATGCTTAGTCACGTGTTGTTCTGTGGTCTCGGTGTCCCCCCCCTCCCCATCTCCCTCCAGTCCTGACAGAAGAATGGTTAGCTCTTTTCCTTAGAGGTCTTCACTGCTCCCTAGAGGTACTTAAAATCTTTACCATTTGACATAAACAAAAATCACGAAAAGCACCTTTTCAAGCCTAGTAATTCTGATGAAAGACTTCTATGCTAACAGCTGCTGTGGATGAGGTTTGCTTTAGTCCAGAAATCAGCCGTCTGTCTGTAGCTCAGACCACGACAGCACTGATTCAGCAATATACCAACAACTAGCACAGAACCCCGGCCTGAGCCCGTTACATTCCGCCAGGCTCCCCAAGGTCCCGTCAGTGTAATGTTCTGCCACCGACTATAACACGAATCGCTGTGTCTGTAAAGCAGTACTCTCCAACACAGCACATGTCTTTTGGCAAATCTAGTTACACGAATTTACTTTCAGAAAATGTTTTCCAAAAAAGTAAAATAATAAAACTTAGGGTTGCTCCCTCTCCAGGAGTTGGGGATGGGGTAGTTGAGGTAGTCTCACTGTGTAGTTCAGGGTACCCTGAAACTCATTATGTAGCCCAGGATGGCCTCAAATCCATGGGGTCACAGGCAGGAATTACCACCCAGTATTTTTAGTTAGTTTGAAACTGTTTTTTGAGTCAGGGACTCACTGCTATGCAGTTCTGGCCATCCTAGAACTATGCAGCCCAGGCTAGCTTTAGAACCTGTGCTGATGCTCTTGCTTCTGTTTCCTGAGTGCTGGGTTTATAGGTGTGTTACCACATTGCCCAGCTACTTTCAATTTGACATTAATCCTTTCTTTGGGACAATCTGACAATATAATAGAGTTCTGACTGATCAATTATGTAAGATCCTGTAAACATCTGAAATGCTGGAAAAAGCACTATATGTGCTTATTTTTCTTTTTTTTTTGGTATTTTTTTAATTATTTATTTATTATGTATACAGTATTCTGCCTGCATGTATCTCTGCAGGCCAGAAGAGGGCATCAAGTCTCACTGCAGATGGTGGTGAACCATCATGTGGTTGCTGGGAATTGAACTCAGGACCTCTAGAAGAGCAGGCAAAGCTCTTAACCACTGAGCCATCTCTCCAGCCCTTTTCTGGTATTTTTTGAGCTACTCTATGGTTGTCCTGGGACTCACAAAGACCCTCCTGCCTCTGTCTCCCAAGTGTTAGGATTAAAAGTTCATCTCATTATGGCCAGCCCAGAAATACTTACTTTTTATTCTTTTAATAACCCGAATGCTTTTTCAAAGTAAGGAGAATATTAAACTTGGTAGTTTTTTTTTTTTTTTTTTTTTTTTTGTTTCACCTTTTCCCAGTTTTGGTTTTTCAAGATAGGATTTCTCTGTGTAGCACTAGCTGCCCTGGAACTCACTTTGTAGACCAGGCTGGCCTCGAACTCACAGAGATCCCATCCCTCTTCCTCCCGAGTGCTGGGATTAAAGGTGTGAGCCACCACTGAGTGCACCACCACCACCACCAGGAAAATCTTACTCCTAGTTACACCACTATTCGTGGTCCATCAGTATCAAAGTCCTTTGTATGAGCCCTACATTGGAAAGAATATCAAGACAAGTGAGAACCAATCTTAAGAACACATGCCTTCTATCGTCAGGAAATTATCCCCAAAGCTCAGAATGTTTACATCACCCCAAATGCAAATAAAAACATCAAAATAAAACTCCACTAAAAACTAAAGAGCCAACAGTGGGAGAGTCCATGCCTGTTATCCTTGCATGTGGGACATTGAGGCAGGAGGATTATCAGTCTGGGCTACATACGGAGTTTAAGGCTAGCCTTGGCTACATAGCAAGACCCTGCCTCAAAAAACAAACCAACAGAAAGAAAGCCAGCACTGAAAATATGCGTAAATATTTGAATGTATTTGTGACTTTTAGGCAACCAAGAGATTAAACACAAGATGTCAAAGGTTAAGAATTAGGTACACTCACCGAGAAAGACTACAAGAAACAGGCATGTCTCCGCTCCAGTCAATTGGCCCATTTTCTGCTTTCTGTACTCCAGATATGGCACCAGAAGGCTTTCCAGTGATGATTTTGTACCTGGGGAGGAGCAGCAGAGTAAGATAAGCAGGTCGTGATGCACTGTGTCCTCTGCTGCACATCGAGTGCTTGCGAGAGCAGACTGTGGGACTGACGGACAAGCAAAACCCCGTGACTCGGACTGACTGAAGTGGAATGGTGGTTGTAGGGATACTATCTCTATGTCATAACAAATTTTCATTTGGGAGCCCGGAGTGAACAGCATTTATGTTCACAACAAAAAATATTAATTTTTCCATCTGAAAAATGAGCAACACAAAAAAGCTTTATCACTGAAATCTCTAGACTATAAAATAAATCCTAATCTTTTTTAACCATATAATTATAGCCAAGCAGACTATAATATTACTGCAAAATGAGTCATGGAATTATTTATTTTAAAGAGGGAGATAAAACTATACATAGCACAGTATCAGAAAAACCCTCTTCATAGTCAAAAAGTAACACACACGTAGGAACAGATGAACTGAAATGAAAAGCCAAGCTGATGAGAGTGATATAAACATGTGCAACAGCCAGTCTGGCTGGGGAAGCTGGGGACAGGGAGATGTGGTTAAGTCAGGGCAGCAGGACTCTCAGTCTCCACCATGCTGTACTCTTAAGAATACCTGTATCCGAACGAAAGCATTCAGCATCAATTGGCAGTGCCTTCTTACAGTCAACAGTATTTCTGTCTGATCAGTTTTAGTTTATCATCTAAACAAATGTGCTCTGGGCACTCCAATGTATTTTTTAAAAACTAGACCTAACCAGTAGGGCAGATGCAGACTACTGCTTTCTCTACAGAAGCAGCCTTGACTTCTACCTCAAGAAATGTTTTAAAATAAAGAAATTAGCTAGGCAGTGGTGGCAAACACCTTTAATCCCAGCACTCAGGAGACAGAGGCAGGCAGATCTCTGAGTTCGAGGCCAGCCTGGTCTACAGAGTGAGTTCCAGGACAACAGCCAGAGCTACACAGAGAAACCCTGTCTCAAAAAACCAAATAATTTGTGAAAAATAAGGTGTGCTCACATGTGCTGGGTCCAGTTCTGGAGGAATAAATGGAGATGTGAAGTTAATGCAGAAGAGCAGTGAAGAGAATTAATGACAGCATTGCTAAAATGTGCAAATTCTTCAAGAGCTTGATCTTTACAAGATTCACATGTGAACCTTAATCATGTGCAAATTTGATGCAGGTGCAATGCAGCTGTACTGGGAGGAGTGTACCACTCACCGATACAGTTGGATGGTCATTAATGATGCCAAGGTACCATGGCTGTGCCGGGAGGAGTGTACCACTCACCAATACAGTCGGACGGTCATTAATGATGCCAAGGTAACACTAAATATCGCTATCAGTGCTCGCATAGAGGTGTGTTCTATACAAACAGAGATATCCCAGTATTGTATAGTTGCCCACAGAGTGATCATGCAGAGTTGTTGGGTGGCTTGTGAATCATGTTTCCTTTCTTACAAGCAGCAGACTTTATTTCATCCACTTTTAGAACAGCTAAAGTTGTCACTGCTTTAAAATGTATCTGTGAACATAGACGTGTGTACGTATCAGGACAACTTACATTTAAGGAGGAAACGAAAGGAGACCTGGCCTTTGCTAAAGGAAGGTTTTACTAAAAAGGGCACTGTTGTAAAGCAGGCTCAGGCGGGCACTGCAACATCTTCGTGCAATTAGCGGACGTCTTCTCGATGCACAAACGCACATGTTGTAGCTCACTAGCATGCATGCAAATGTGCAAGCTTTAGCAAAAGCATCATATTATCCGAGTTTGTTTACTTCCTTAAAACAACAAAGGGAAGAACATGCTTCTTCCCCAATTTTCTGAGATGAAGACTCTAATTTTACAGCTGTGATTACTTTGAATCACATGCACGTGGGTAAGCTGGGATGGTGGCTATACACACAATTCCAACACTCAAGGATGTGGCAGAATGGCTTTGACAATTTCTTTTAAAATGAAATGAAGCACAGTGTGTTGGTTGTTTCTTGTCAACTTGACACAAACCTTGACCTCTGGATAGAGGAAATCTTAACAGAGAAAATGTCTTTCTGTAACACTGGCCTACAGGCAAATCTGCAAGGCATTTTCTTGATTAACAATTAACAAAGGAGGCCTAGCTCACTGGGGGTGGTGTCAACCCTAGGTGGGTGGTCCTGAAGGGTTAAGGAAAGCAGGCTGAGCAAGCCAGAAGGAGAAAGCCAGTGAGCAGCACCCCTCCATGGTCTCTGCATTAGCTCCTGCCTCCAGGATCCTGCCTTGTGTTGTTGCCCTGACTTCCTGGGTTGATGGACTACAAGCTGTAAGATGAAATAAACCCTTCCCTCCCCAAACTGCTTTCGGTTCTGGAGTTTTACCACAGCAATAGAGACCCAAACACACACAGTGTACAGATGAATTACATAATAAATTTCACTCCAGAAATTTCTCTACCTTTTCTTTTTTCTTTGTTTACTATTAGTTGATGTAGGAGTGTCATATATCATAATCAATCTGTTGATTTCATTGGTTAAGTAATAAAGGAACTGCTTGGCCCTCATAGGTTAAAACATAGATGGGAGGAGTAAACAGAATAGCATACTGGGAGGAAGAGGAAGTGAGAGCAGACTCGACAAACTCTGCTCTCTGGAGCAGAGAAGCCATGCTCCAGTCTCCCGGACAGACGTGAGTGATGAAGCTCCAATCCAAGATGGACGTAGGCTAGAATCTTCCTGGTAAGCGCACCTTGGGGTGCTACGCAGATGATTAGAAATGGGCTAGTCCAGGTGTGAGAGTTAGCCGAGAAGAGGCTAGATATCATGGGCCAAGCAGTGATTAAATGAATACAGTTTGTGTGTTGTTATTTCGGGCATAAGCTAGCCGAGCAGGCAGCCGGGGTGTTTGGGGACGGAGCCCCCGCCGCTCCCTATTTCAACAATTAGTGACTGTGCATTGCTCATTTTTCCAATAATATGGCAGCATATAAATGCATACAATGCTAAGGGACTGGAGAGATGTCTCAGCAGTTAAGAGCACTGACTGCTTTTCCAGAGGATCTGGGTTTAGATCTCAGCAACAACGCCACAGTTCACAACCATTTTAACTTTAGTTCCAGGCAATCTTCTGGCCTCTTCAATCTTCAACACACACATAAAATAAAAATTTTAAACTGTATACTACACTACCAGGTTTATCTCTGGATGGAACCTGTGACAAAATTACTGCCAAAATGTTATTTTTAAGATAGTCAATCAGTTCAATGGAAGGTTGGAATTAAATTTCCTTGGTCCTGGGGCTACAGAGATGGCTCACAAGTTAGGAGCACTGGCTTCTTTTCCAGAGGACATGGGTTCAATTCCCAGCACCCACATAGCAGCTTATAACTGTCTGTAACTCTAGTTCCAGGGAATCTGACAAACTCACACAGACATACATTAAAGCAAAACACCAATGCACACGAAATTAAAAAAATAAAATTAATTAAAAAAATTTCTTTGGTTGTTCTTCTCTACAGAATTATACTGGTTTTTTTTTTCAGCTGCATGGAGAAAAAGTGACAAACACAAAGTGGACTAAAGAAATGAAGCGTGCTAAAGTAAATCTCAGGGACATGGAGGTAACACCGAACCCAAGACTAGATACTAGGTTTACTTTGTAGACATTTAAACATGATTTAGATAACTATGCCAACACTCTTAGAAGGCTGCGTTCTTAGTAAAATCTGGGTAGCATCAAGTATCAGAAAAAGCCATTTTCAATTTCATTTCCTCAAACTTATGGAAAAACAAGATAATATACATTAAAAATTATGTCTCCCTTTGGATGGAACAAGCACTTACATCACTTCCTTATTCCTGCGAGGCCCCTCAAATGGTCTAAATGGCAGCGATCCGGTAGCTGCATGGTAAAATGTCACTCCGATACTCCAGAGATCAACTGTAGCCCCGTACTTCTTCTGATGATCTTTTCTTAGTACAGCTCTCTCATACATGTCAGGATGCTAAAACAGAAACGTTATGAGCTTTGTCTTATATGCACGAGGACCTAGTTCAGATTCACAGCAAAGGCCGTGTAAAAAGCTGGCACGGTGGAACCTGCCTGGAGCCCGAGGTGGGGAGTGGATGTAGGAGGACCTTGGGTCTTGCTCACCAGTCAATCTAGCCAGTTGTTGGGGTCCTGGTCCAGCAAGAGACCATCTCAAAAACAGTAGACACTTACCCTTGACCTCTGATCTCCACAAGCACACCTGGGTGCACCCCTCAAACCTCTGAGGGGAAAGGAAGGTAACAGGCTATGCATAACTTCCCCTCTTATCTTAACCTCCTGATACCATTTTGTTTGATCCTCAAATTTCATGACCTCAGACTGTAGTTGGAGAAAGCTGCCATAATCAGATCACCGCTCTATTAGGCCCTTCCAAACACTGACTCACTGAGTGAGCCTGTGCAGCTGTCAGGCCTCTTGTTCAGTTACAAAAAACTCACTCGTATCGAAGGTTAACTTTGCGTTTGTGCTACGCCATCATGTGATCTCACCAATTCCAGAAATCAATGCTTACTCACTATTATCCCTTTATTTTATGCATCAGTATTCCCCTCTTTACTGGATCATGTCTCTGTTTATAGAAACACCTTCCATTTAAGAAACCTAATCAAACAAATAATAACATAAAAATGCTAGGCAAGGAGGTATGTGTTCGTAATCCCAGAGCTGGAGAAGGAGAGGCACAGGCTCTAGTCCCGTTAGTATCGGCTAATTGACAGACTCCAGGTCAGTGAAACCCTGTCTCTAAGGAGATGCATGGTATTCTTGAGGATGACACGTCAGGTTATCCTCCTGTCTCTGCCTATACCCACCACCTGCTCATACATATAAAACCATGAACGCATGTGTGTGTGCATGAGCATGTCTACATGCATGCACACACACACACACACACACACCCCAACACCATTGCCAACACAGCTCTGCATGGGTTTAGTGGTCCACACTTGTAATTCCAGCTCTCAGAAAGGCCAGCCGCAGCTACATATCAAGATTGAAATGACCCTTTGTTATATTAGACCCTGACCCCCAGAACAAATAAAAAATTTAATAAATCCTGGGCTGGTGAGATGGCTCAGTGGGTAAAGGTACCTGTAACCAAGGCTGACGACCCCTGACTTCAGTCCTTGGGACCAACACGGTGAAAGGGGAGTGGTGACTACTGCAGCTGTCCTGACTTCTACAGGGGTGTCACAGCACACGCATGCCCCACCCCATAAATAAATGTAATAAAAATTTAAAACTTAACCACCCTAAAGTGTCCCATGCTCCTTTTCAGCAATTACTCAACTGTTACTTCCCACCAAAGCAAAACTGCCCAGTTCTCAGTGCACTGAGCCCATACTGGGCCCTGCCTGGCCAGATGCTTCTCAAGTCTTCAGGTGCCTTTGTTTTTAATACAAATCTATTGCATTGGGGCAGGAGGGATGGCTCAGCAGTTCAGAGCATGACCACTCTTCCAAAGCCGGGTTAAATTGCCAGCACCCACATGGAGGCTCATGAATGTCTGTAACTCCAATTCCAGGGAAATGATACCTTCACATAGATATACACGCAGGCAAAATGCCAAGTCACATAGTTAAAAAAATAAAAAACCAACCCCCGCCCCCCAAAAAAACTCCAGATGCATTGTATTAGTATATAGCTATAAAACAACCAAGAGTTTTTTTTGCTGGCTTTTTTGTTTTGAGACAAGACTTAATTAGACAGCCATGGATGTCCTGGAATGTTGTATGTAGACCTGGCTGGCCTTGAACTTGTACCCATTCTCTTTCTTCTGCCTCTTAAGTGCTGGGATCAAAGCTGTGAGTTACTACAACTAGAACAGCCTCTGAGACTGTCCGAGAGAAAATGACAGCATTTCTTAGTTCCCTTCTTATATACCATATTCATCTAAACAGAAAATGGAATCTTTTGTCATAAAAATTACATACTATTTTACAGACTGTGACCAATCATCCCATGTGTAATACTTCTATCATGTCATTAAAATGAAATTTCTAGTAATATGTGACTTACCAAGTACTCTTCTGTGCCATACAGAGACACAAACTGCTCATCGTCCTCCAGTTCTCTAGCGGCACCGAAGTCTGTGAGTTTGTACACAGACTGTCCATCCTCCCCTATGACACGCATGATATTGCCCGGCTTGATGTCACGGTGCACTATGCCATTCTCTCGGAGGTGATTCATTCCACCCACTTCAGCAACAAACACAAAATACAGGAAATTGTGATGGAGGTCTCTGTGTGTACACACGTCTCAAATTCACAGATATGACATTCATATTCACTCAGACTTAAGGTTTTGTACAAGTTGGCTTAATGCCTTTTTATTTTATAAGACTTATTTATTTATTTATTTATTTATTTATTTATTTATTTATTTATTTATTTATTTATTTATTATGTCTATAGTATTCTGCCTGCATGTACCCCTGCAGGCCAGGGCACCAGATCTCATTACAGATGGTTGTGAGCCACTATGTGGTTGCTGGGAATTGAACTCAGGACCTCTGGAAGAGCAGCAGTCAGCCATCTCTCTAGCCCATGTACTTTTATTCTAAGAAAGAGATTCCTCTTCTACAAATACCCACATGCACAAGTATGCATATGTACAGTCTCATGTTTCAACCACAAGGAGTTTTAGATAAGAATTACGGCCCACAGAAGTCTGCTGTCTGATAAATGAACAAGAGTCTTAAGGCAATGACTATGAAACTACTTTTGGAGATATAGACAGAATAACAAAGCGCCCAGAAACAGTTTTATATGTTGTTTTGAGACGGGGTCTCTGTGTAATAGCCCTGGTTGATTTGGACCTTGCCTTGTAGACCAGCCTGGCTTCAAACTCACAGAGATCCACAGTTTAAGCTGGGATTAAAGGTGTGCTATCATGCCCAGCTCTTGTTTTATTGTTATTTTACTTTGGGAAAAAAATCACTAAAAATGAAATGGCTTGGGGCTGTAGAGATGGTTCAGCGGTTAAGAGCATTGCCTGCTCTTCCAAAGGTCCTGAGTTCAATTCCCAGCAACCACCTGGTGGCTCACAACCATCTATAGTGAGATCTGGTGCCTTCTTCTGGCGTGTACATGTTACCAGAACATTGTATGCATAATAAATAAATAAGTCTTTAAAAAAAATGAACTGGCTTCAACATATAAATTAGTAAAGAAGTAGCAAAAGGAGGGCACAGTGTGATTCTCGTTTCCATAGAGACGTGTTTATGGTTAGTGCCAGTCAGTCCGTGTTCTTAAGGGCAAAGGCATTGACACTGCTGGAATTAAAACATTAACACCGTGGGGCTGACAGGCAGGCTTACCAGATGAGATTAAGGCACTACATTTGGGCCTCCTCAAACATTTGACTCACTTCTTTCCAAGAAGGTGTTACTTGTCTTTTAAAAATAACAGGATAAATGAAATATGTGTGTGTGTATTTATTATGACTTACCACTCATTTTTAAAAAGTATATCATTCAATAGTTTTTAATAGATTTGTACAACTATTGACATCAGCACCAGCACAGTTTTATCATGCTCCAAGCGACAACTTTCTCTCTGAGGGTTAGAGCAGCCCCGCAGGCACTAGCAGGCGCTCTCAGATTCTGTCCTCTGAGCACGCTCATTCAGCGGCTTTTTGTCCTGTATTGTACATTTCACGTGAGTGGGATTACATGACACTGTGATCTTTTGTCTCTTGTTTCTTTCAAGATTCACTCACATTTTATCATTATCAAAATTTCATTTTTCCTTTTAAGATTTTTTTTAAATGTATGCGTCTTAGTTAGGGTCTCTATTGCTGTGAAGAGACACCATAACCACAGAAATTCTTATAAAGGAAACTTTTTAAGTTAATTAGGGTGGCTCGTTTACATTTTCAGAGGGTCAGTCCATTATCATCATGGCTGGTAGCATAGCAGCGTGTAGACAGACATGGTGCTGGCTGCATCTTGATGAGAAGGCAACAGGAAGTGGTCTGTGACACCGAGCAAAGCTTAAGCAAAAGAGACCTCAAAGTCCGCCCCACAGTGATGCAGCTACTTCAACAAGGTCACAGTTCCCAATAGTGCCACTCCCTAGGAGTTTATGGGGGCCAATTACATTCAAACCCATAGAAATCCCAGCCCCCATAGAAATATAACAATATCATAAAGCAAAATGCATTTAGTCCAACTTCAAAGTCCCCGTCGTCTTTCACAGTCTCAGCAATATTGAAAAGTGCAATGTTCAAAGTCTCTTCTGAAATTCATGCAATCTCTTAGCTGTAATCCTCTATAGGATAAAACCAGCTCATGGGGGTCAATTACATGCTAACTACCATACAGTATGTGTGATTAGTTTCTGCCAGCTTGACACAAACTGGAGTTACCTCAGCTGGTAAATGCTTCCATCAGACTGACCTTTAGCCACATCTGTGGTATTTTCCGATTGCTGAGTGATGTGGAAGGGCCCAGTTCACTGTGGGCAGTGCCACCCTGGGACAGGTGGCCTGGGAGGTATAAGGAAAGTGATTGAAAATGAGCCTGAGGAACAAACCAGTCTGCAGTGTTCCTCCTCCTCAGTTTCTGCTTTGGCTCCTGCTTTTGGTTTTTGCTCCCTCAATGATAGACTGTGATCAGGAAGTATAAGCCAAACAAACGCTTTCCTCCCCAGGTTGCTTCTGGTCATGTTTATCGCAACAAGAAGAATCAAACTATAATAGTAAGCATGTGTATGTGTGTGTGTGTGAGAGAGAGAGAGAGAGAGAAAGAGAGAGAAGATAGAGAGACAGAGAGAGAAGATAGAGGAGAGAGATAGACAGAGAGAGAGAAGATATATAGAGAGACACACACACACTGAGGTTTTTGGGTGGGGAAGTCTCATGTAGTGGCGGTTTGTCCTGAACTTGGCATGTAGCAGAGGACAGACACCCTTGTACTCCTGACCTTTCTATCACTACCTCCCACATGCTGGAATACAGACTTGCCCCACCATACGTGGCTTCATCTCTTTTTATGAATGAGTAATATTCCATTCTATGGATGTACAATATCTTAATCCATTTGTCAGTTGATGGGTATTTGTGTTGTCCTGATTTTATTTATTGGTTATTACAAATAATGCTACAACAAACACAGATACGTAAAACTGTCATGTGGATGTGTTTTAATTCTTTGGGTATGCCTGTCAGAACTGCTGCAGCATACAGTTATTTCATATTGGTCTTTTGTGGAGCTGCTGAACTATTTCCTAAGGGCTGGACCACTCTACAGCCCTGCAGCAGCACACACAGACCCCACTCTCCACTTGCCAGTGCTGGTTCTTAGTATTCGATTTGTCCATCTTCTGGTAGGAAGTGGCTCTTCAATACGACTTCCTTAGAAATTAATGACGCTGGGCACTGTTTAATGCACACACTGGCCATCTGTCTATCAATGTCTGGTCAAATCCTCTGACAAATTTTAAAACTGTTTTTGGTAGGGTGTCTGAACAAGATATCTTATATGTGACCTACAAAAACTCTTATGTCCCATGGGCTCTCTTTTCCAGTTATTGTATCAAATAAGCTGTGGCTTTTAAATTTTTATTTATTTTATACATGTATGTTTTGCCTGCATGTGTATCTGTGCACCAAATGCATGCCCGGGGCCTGTGGAGGCTGGAGTTACACATGCTTACGAGCTGCTGGAAACTGACCCTGTGTCCTCTAAAAGAGCAGCCAGGGATCTTAGCAGCTGAGCCATTTCTCCAGCCCTGAAATAATTTTTTTTAAATATTTATTTATTTGTTATGTATACAATATTCTGTCTGTGTGTATGTCTGCAGCCCAGAAGAGGGCACCAGACCTCATTACAGGTGGTTGTGAGCCACCATGTGGTTGCCGGGAATTGAACTCAGGACCTTTGGAAGAGCAGGCAATGCTCTTAACCACTGAGCCATCTCTCCAGCCCTGAAATAATTTTTTAATAGTGATAAAGTCCAATTTATCTAACTTTTCTTTTAGGTACTTGTGCTTTTGATGTGATTTCTAAGAAAACATGTATAAAAGTCTTTTGCTTTGAATGCAGGAAATAAATTTTCCAATCTAATCTTTAAGTAATATATGTTTGAAACAATATAAATAAACATGTAAAAACCATATAAATAAACATACCCACATCTCGTAAAACAATTAAAAATTCCGATTCCGGTAGTCCATAGGCATTGGATGGCTCCTCTAAAACAGTGTATAAACTCCCACAAGGACAAAATTCCATAATAAGGACTTTATGTCTTGTTGTTGTCTGCGAAACAAAAGTCACTGACTGAGAATCAATGGGAAAACATCAAGACCAGATCTGATTCCAGGGCAGCACTTGCCTGCTTGACCCCATTCAAAGGCAGGATGTGCTGCAATGACAAAATCACTGTGACTCTAGTACCGATAAATGCTATGTTTATATAATAAGCAGCTTCCAGTTTCTGTTTAATAAAGGGGGGGGGTTAGATAGAGAGTTCAGCAGTTACAAGCACTTGCTGCTCTTCCAGAAGAACTGAGTTCAGCTCCCAGCACTTAGACTGGGTGTCTCACAACCGCCTCTAACTCCAGCCCCAGGCATCCACCAATGTTTTTTATTCTCCCCAGGCACTGGAACACATGTGAGCATACATATACAAAAGAAAAAAACCCAAAACTTAATATACAGCTATATTATATTATATTATATTATATTATATTATATTATATATAAACTAAAGTGGAGTTTGTTTGAAAGACAAACCAGTGACGACTAGCTGAAACTGAACCACAAGATCACGGATGCACTGTTGCATGTTTTTCTTCAAATCATTTCGTTTCTTCTGCACAACAACATGCTCAGGGAAATCTTCTTATGATAACTACTTTTAATTCAAGGAATGGAGTCCTAGTTTTAAAAAGCAATGGGTGAGCTAGAGAGATGGCTCAGTGGTTAAGAGCATGTACTGCTCTTCCAGAGGACCCGAGTACAGTTCCCATCACCCATGTCAGGCAGCTCACAGGTGTCTGCCTGCAATGTCCACCCAAGGGATCCAATGCCGCCTTCTGGCTTGAAAGGGTACCTACGCCAGTAACGTACACATATACACATAACTAAAAATAAAAACAAAATTTAGAGAAAAGGAAAAAAGAAACAAAACTGGATAGCAGAATGGTTGGGTCTCAGTAAAGTTCTGGTTTGCCCATTCCCATCTCAGCCATTTCAAATGTCATTATTATAACAGCCATTTTTTTTTCTTTCTTTTTCTTTTATTTTTGGTTTTGGGTTTTTGAGACAGGGTTTCTCTGTAGCTTTGGTGCCCGTCCTGGCACTAGCTCTTGTAGACCAGGCTGGTCTCGAACTCACAGAGATCCGCCTGCCTCTGCCTCCCGAGTGCTGGGATTAAAGGCGTGCGCCACCACCGCCCGGCCTGGAACTAGTTTTTATAGACCAGGCTGGTCTCGAACTCACAGAGATCCGCCTGCCTCTGCCTCCCGAGTGCTGGGATTAAAGGCGTGCGCCAGCACCGCCCGGCCTGGAACTAGTTTTTATAGACCAGGCTGGCCTCGAATTCACAGAGATCCACCTGCCTCTGCCTCCCCAGTGCTAGGATTAAAGGCGTGCGCCACCACCACCCAGCTAATATAACAGTTTTATAAAAAAAAGGAACCTCATTGAACTACATAATATACAGTGATCATATGATATATACCATTTTTTTAGAAATCTCTAATTTTGAATAAAATTTAAAATCTAATATTAAAATTTGAATAAAATTTAAAATCTAGTATTAATTAATAAAATCTAGTATTAATTCTTCATTCTTTAAAAATTTTTTTAACATAGCCCCCAAATACTTCCATAATGTATTATTTTCTCTGTTCAGTAGTCATGAAAGAGAAATAATTATAAAACAAAAAAATTTATTGTGTGTTGCCACCACGATCAGCTAATTTTCTCTTTTGGAAATAACCTATGGCCCTTGAAATCTGTTTGAAAGAAGTGTTTTTGATCCAGGACTTTAGCCAATTTTTCTTTTCTTTTAATATTTAGATAAGGTACATTACAGTCCAGACTAGCCTAAAACCAGCAATCCTCCTGTCTCATGTCTCAGCATCCTGAGTGTTTACACTTTAAAAAAAAGAAAAAGAAATTGAGACATATTCTTACTGCACAGTTCAGGCTCTCCCTGAACCCCTGATTTTCCTAAGATTTGTGTTATAAGAATACACCACTTCAATCAGCAAGCACTGTGATTTTTATGGATGCTTTAAAACACATCATACGTGTTCTGACTTGGAGAAGACGTAGAGACCAAGGGTCTGCCATGCAGTCATGCAGGTAGAACATGATCCTTTTAATCCCAGTACTAGGGGAGGCAGAGGCAGGTGGATCTCTGTGGGTTCAAGGGCAGCCTGGTCTGCAGAGTGAGTTCCAGGACAGCCACAGTTAACACAGAGAAACCCTATTTCGAAAAATCAAAAAACTAAACAAACGAACAGAAGAAATATCTTCCACCAAAGGCTTGGGTGGTCTTTCGGGGTAACATGTCTATGCCTGGAATCAGCTCACAGTCTACCCTGCTGTGGCTGCTCTAATTTGTATCTTTGTGCTATTATACAATAAAAAGCATAGGACTTTTCTGGGTCCTATGACTCATCATTCATTTGATAATTGAAATTATCAAATATCTAAGAACTCCTGATACTTGTGGTTTGTAGGAAGAGTTGCCTTGGAGACCCCTGTGTGGCTGGTGTTGGAGGTGAGGGCGGCACTGTGGACTATGCTTTCTGCACTGTGACAAGAGTCCTTTGCAGTGAGGGCTTCCACAGCCTTGGCAGTTTGGAAGGCTGCTCTCTTTTTCTGTTGCTATCTTTGTTTTCTGAGATAATGTCAGACACTCTGCAGCCTAGGCTCGTCTGGCTTTTGCAGAAATTCTTCTGACTCAGTGTCCCAAGTGCTAAGGTCACAGACTTGCACCACTATGCCTGGTTTTGTGCTGAGAACTTGGTCTTGGGGAGTTCTGAGCCAATCCTGTTCCCTTCATTAGCTACCCCACATTTTAACGACTTAGCTTTTCAATCTGTCTTTACTATAATATCCTGATACCAATTCACATTTTAACGCATGAAACTTTAATTCATACCTGATCAACCCTAAGAAATAATCATTAAGAATGAACTGTAAAGAATATATAATTTAATATTTTAAGAGAAGATCTTTGTTGAATATCCATGTCTAAAAGTAAAAAGATCATTACTTCATTATTTGTAGAGTATTTCTAGAATACTTTTCCTAATGATGTATTTAATTTTTGCCATTTTCCCTAAAATCAATTCTCTAGAGCATTGGTTCTTCCAAACCTGGGGTCACAGGTGGCTGTGAGCTGCCTGCTGTGGATACTGGGAACTGAACCCTGGTCCTCTGAAGAGCAGCAAGTTCTCGTCACTGCTGAGCCATCTCGCCAGTCCTTGTTCTTTCTATAATTATGTGGACTTTACTTCAGCTTATTTTTCTTTTCCTTTTTTTTGTATATAACATAAGGGATCAAATTTTCACATCTCCTTATGCCCTTTTCTGTTCTCATTCTTGACACTTTGTTTCTATTCTTCGGCTACTGAAATGCTGGGGATAGACCACTTGGTTACATGGTGTTTGTAACCCCTTTGCTAGATCCCGTCTTCTGAGTGGGAATTACTAAAACACACGGCAATCTTAGATACTTACCTCCTCTTCAATAGCAAATAATTTGACAATGTTTTTGTGGTTGAGTTTTTTTAATACTTCAAATTCTCTCATTTGAACATCCACTGGGCGAAGGAAGCTTATGTTATTAAATACTTTGACAGCATATAAATCACCAGTTTTCTAAAAGACAGAGGAAAAGAAGGAGTTAGCCACTAACCTGCTATAGCAATCTGTATTCTCAGCACTCTGCATCCTTCAGACCAAGCAAGCTCTGGGACCAGAGCTGCCAAATCTAAAAGGCAAAGAATTTGGAATTCCCCAAAGGTCACTGTTTTTGACGTTACGAACAGAACTTACAACCGGTACACTAGTGGCAAAAATAGTATTCACATAGCAGAAGGAAGCAGCTCCAGTGTCAAAAGGGAAACTTCTTTTGACAAGAAAAGGAAAGTGAAACTCCAACGATTTCCCAAAGCCAAACATTTGCAAATAAGAACAAAGAGATGGAAAATTATACTCTACCTACCAAACTGTTATCAACATTATCAAAGCAATGCAATTCAATTTTCAGACATTTTGTCACGGGCTATGTTAATGTCTGTGTTGATAAGCAGGAACCTGAGAATCGAGGTCAGAGTGGACTTCCTGGCTGAACTATGCTGCTGCAGGGTAAAGTGGACTTCCTAGTTGGATCATGCCACTGCTGCCAAGCACACCTAGATGTCAGGGTGGGGCAGTGTGTTCCTTCGTCAGCGACCTCTGGGGAGCAAGGATCTACTAGCATGACACGCTGCAGAATCCCTGCAGCCCTTTCTCCAGTGCTGAGGACAAGATGACATGCACTCTTAGAGACGCAACCGCAGCTTTTTAGGAGTACAAAACTAACCTTTCTCTGAATTCATCCAGCCCCCACCCCAATTCCTTTCAGCCCCCAGAACCAGAAAGCTTCCCCTGGTGGCCAGCCCCAGCCTTTCCACATCCAGCTTCACTTCCCCTATTTATTCAAGCTCAATTTCCTCAAAGCTAGTTCTCCTTGGGGGTTCAAGCATGGTCTGCTGAAGGACAGGCCAGGTCCCCGAATTGGTGCTCTCCTTTGGACAGAGATCCAACTGTCCTCCTCCTCTCAACACAGAAGCACCATCTTTAAAACCATTTTCTGTTGTCAATAATCCTGTCTATATGGAAATTTGAACCACCGAGTCTAAATGACTCCCACTGCCCAAGTCACACCAAGTACAAAGAAATGTAATTTCCTTATAATTATCTCACATTCAGTCTAACAGATTGTTTTCCCTAAAAACATTTGGTTACAGTTCTTTATTTTACTGTGGGTGTGATGGGTATATGATAGGTATGGGTAGGGCAGTACGCAGCAGCCCAGCAGCCAGTTTTCTCCTTCCACCACAACCCCAGGATCAAACTTAAGTTGTTACACCTGGTGGCAATGGCCTTGACCTCTGGTCTGCCAGATCAAATGGGAGGTTTCTAACAGAGGAACAAGAAGTGGAAACAATACAACAATACAACGTAGCAATGTGCCCAGGGTAATCAGGGTCAGCACTGTGGAAAGGCCTGTAGTCTATCACATCTGTGAGGGAACTGGAACTTGGGAATGTATTGTTTCTGCTTCTCACCTGCCATCCACTGCCACAAATCAGTTACAAGAGTTCCTTCAAGTCACCTCTCATCACCTTGACCACGGTTATCATGCCCATATATTCCATCTGATATAACAGTAGCTAGTGACAACTTTAATAAGAAAGATTAAGCTAAGGAACACAGTGATGGCTCAGTGGATAAAAGCACTTGTCGAGCAAGCCTGATGACCCGAGTTCGATCCCCAGAATCAAAGTTGCCCTCTGACCTCCACTATGTATGCTATGGCAGTGTGCCTGTACACATAGACCACACATCTGTAAATAAAACTGCCTTAAAGATTAAATAAGTGGCATGCTTTTAATAACAGTACATTTAAGAACATGGTATCCTAGCAATACACAAAAGGGTGAATATCATCATCAAAAAAGCTTTAAAGGGGAAGCAGGATTTTTTAAAAATTATTTTTATTTTTTATTATTATATTTATTTTATGAGCATGCATGTTTTGCCTGCATGTATGCTATGTGTTTGCTGGTGTTCTTGAAGGGCAGAAGAAAGCATAATTCTGTAAATGGGTACAAACTATGGTGAGCTGCCATGTGGATGCTGTAACCAAACTCTCTGTGAGAGCAGCCAGTACCTTCACCACTAATTTTCCTGTCTCTAATCATGGGCACTTGAGTGTGTGCAGATCCCTGTGGATAGCGGAGGCATCAGGTCCCCTGGAGCTGGAGTTACAGGCAGCTGTGAGCCACCTGACATTGGGTGCTGGGAACTGGACTCAGGTCCTGTGCTCTTCACCACTGAGCCATCTCTCCAGCCACACCCCACATCCTGTAATGTCCCTCCAAACGCTGTGAATATTTTATTACAACTAGTTAATAAAGAAGCTGCCTTGGCCTATGGCAGGGCAGAATATAGCTAGGTGGGAGGGAAATCCGAGCAGAGCTAGAGGGAGAAAGAAGGCAGAGTCACACAGCCACCATAAGATGCCAGATCATTCCCAGTAAGCCACAGGGCACGTGACAATGCATGGATTATTAGAAATGGGTTAAGTTATGTGCAGAGTTGGCCAGTAAAAAGCCTGAGTCATCGGCCAAACAGTTTGCAATTAATATTAAGCCTCAGAGTGGTTATTCAGGAACTGGCAGGCAGAAGAGAGAAACTTTCAGTTACAATCCTGCTTTTTAGTACAGTCTTAGATACTTGACGTTCACATGATGTCACTAAGAACAATCATAGTTTCTGGAAATATATCTCTGGAAGGATTAATGACTAAATAATAAACTGGATCATAGGAGCCTCTTAGGTCCATTTTTATCCTCCTCAAATCTGTTATTTTAGGTTTCTACAATATATTTTTAAAAGTGCACCTTTGTTTCTTTAAGGACTTTATGCTGCCTTAGGGGATCTAATCTGATTTTATCCATCCATTTACTCTTTCATTCAGTGAACATTTCAGAGGATTGGCCATGCCTAGGCACTTACACAAAGCATACCGAGTGCCTAAGTAGGGCACAGGACCAGAAGACATAAACTATCTAGTAATGCCAGCACTTTAAACACATGTCAACCAAACTATCACTACTGATTGTCATTTAGTTTCCAACTTATATCCTTTCTAAAGGCACTTCTATACAAAATCAAACTTGTCGTGTGTAGGCGTTGCTCACTAGTTATAATGTAACAACTCCAGGCCCACCACCATCCCTGACACAAAATAACCAGTTCAGTAATTTGAAACAAAGGAGGGCAGAAGGTCAGACTTGCTTTCAACACTAAACTCTGCTACTCTTGTCTGGCAAAGAAATATCCAAGCATGAGCAAAGTGAACTTAAATAAGGACCCAGAGCCCCTGCACAGTCCAGAGTCAGGAGGAAACTGCTAAAAGCCACACATGTGCCAGATATGATTCATTCTTTATGAGCCACACAGCTGTTTATAACCATATTCTCATCCACACATGCTTGTCTCAGAGAAAATAGAAGAGTCCTCTCTACTAAGACGTTCAGCGTTCCTCTATCTGAAATTAAGAATTACAACTCCGAACATCACTCAAATAAATTCAAAGTGCCAAAAAATCAGTCATTATTTGACTGGTAAAAGAAATCCTCACTTGATTATTTTTCCAGCCTTTTTTCACATTTATCTTCGATTTCTTCATTTTAAATTATTCTAGTGGTTATCCCTAATTTATCATCCAATACAACTGTTTGGGTTCTTGACCTGCCACTGGAATCCTTTTAATCCCACTCCCACTTCTCCCAGGGTCAGAATGTCTCACACTAGGACACAGCCTACTAACTCTGGTTTCCATGTTGAGAATCTCTTTTCACTCCAATCTACTGTGTAGCATGCTATTTTAGAGACAGCATGGGCCCTTGGTTGAGCAGATGAGAATCACCCATGGGTGATTCTGTGGCATCTGCCTACCCACCATCTTTCCCACCATTGGGAAGTTAAGTAGGAAGGCAGAAACACTTTCCAATCAACTTCCAGTTTTTTCCATTCTGTATACACATAAACGCTAGCACTGCCCCCAAACAAACTAAATCTTAAATAATCACAAAAATCATAAAAATCTCTTTTCTTTAGACATCCCCTCCCCCCTCCAAGAAGTCAACATCACAAAGCCAAAGGTTTTCATATAAATGTGCTGGTCAGAGGGAAACAAAGTGAGGAAAACAGGGACAGCACTGTACGTACCTTATGTCTTCCTCGGAAGACATTTGCAGTGGCGCCCTGGCCTAAGATATCAGACAAAAGCCACAGATGGTTAGACGTGCTCTGCATCTCGGCTCGTTCGGGCGCTTCTCCTCACGCTGAGGGGAAAGAAGAGATTTGTATGTGTGCTGTTAACGAAATAAACACAGCCAAGAAACAAATGCCAGCCACATCTAGTCTGAAGTAGGCCTACTTATTATTTACTGCCAAGCAGAACTGCATCAAGAGTCCAGTGTTAAAGATGAACCTAACAATATCAGAGGATAAAACACTATGTGGGCACTATAGGAAAAAAGCCCCATGATATTAAACCACTGACACACAATCAGTTGTTTTTGTTATGCTTCGGAGATAGTGTTACCATATTTCCCAGCCTAGCTTTGAGCTCTCTATATAACCCAGCCTGGTTTTCTCCTTGGCCTCCAGAATGATGGGACTGCAGGTAGACCTGGCTCTTTTGTGGATGTGTGTGGGTCTGTGCATGTGATGCTGAAGAAGGTGAGAGGGCGTCGGACCCCAGGAGCTTGGGTTAGAGGCTGTTGTGAACCACTTGCTGTGGTGCTGGGAGCTCAACTCCCACCTTCTTCAACACTGAGCCATCTCTCCAACACCCCCATGCTGGACCTTTTTTCTTCAGATATTCAATTTAGTTTGCATCTCAGAATTGAAAAAAAAAACCTTCATTATCTAATATTGTCTCTGCCAATTAGAGTAAATTGGCTACCTATTTCCTCCAACTGTTCCGAAAGATTAATTATTGATTTACAAAAAAAAAAAAATTGACACAGGGTCTCATATAACCCACAATGGCCTTGAACCTGCAATCTTTCTGCCTTCGCCTCCCAAATATTCAGAGGCAAATTAAAGAAATTAGCACAATACTAACAAAAAACAATCATCACTATGTAATAGTTCCATAATGCAAAATTTCATCTACAGAGAAACTGTGATTGAGAAGTACAAAACTTATTATTCCTGAAAAGTCAGTAACTCCTCGGCCACTGTTTAAGGATAGGTTCCTGGGCTAGCGAAATAAATGGCTCAGTGGGCAGAGGCATTTACTGCCAACGCTGGCAATCCAAGTTCAGTCCTGGAACCCATGTGGCAGAAGGAAAGGAACATCTGTGCTACAACATGCATAAGCACACACAATAATAAAATGTAAAACACATTAAAAAGCGGCCACATATCAAGTACATATGACCAAATCTTTATTTTATTTATTTATTTTTTAGACAGGGTTTCTCTGTAGCTTTGGAGCCTATCCTGGAACTAACTCTCGTAGACCAGGTTGGTCTTAAATTCACAGAGATCCACTTGCCTCTGCTAACTGAGTGCTGGGATTAAAGGCCACTAACGCCCAGTCATATGACCAAGTCTTAAGAAGCGTCAACAGTGACTTGTCCTTTTAACATGGGAAAGCCATTCAATTAAAAAAATGGCACCAACACTAGACATGTCAGACTCCTTCAGGCCTGCTGTAAGTTCAGAGCACAAAAATCTTACCATCCATTTCCAAAAAGTTAGCATTCCAGTCATCCAAGGATGGTTAGGAATATAAAAAATGGCCAAGGGTCCACGTTTCACCAATCTCTTCTACAGTAGATATCTTTATAATTTTATCACCTGTATAATTTAGATAAGTAATTGCCCATCCAATCTATTTGAAAGTAAGCAATAAGAATAGCACTCACTAGCTGGATGGGTGTCCTGTGTGTGAGAGAGAGAAAAAGACTCCATTTTCATAAGTAATAAATGCATTTACCACTTATTGCATTTCATTCAAGAGGTGGTAAACCCAAATATGTATGGAAAACTTTCCCTAGTTGTTATCTTGTTGTCAGATAGCTAAATGAAAGACAGTATGACAGTATCAAGTACTTATATGTATCTAGTGGATAACTGAAAATACGCTTAGCACGCTTACCTGCCCTCTATATACCAATATACAAAGACGGGTCCACGACAGTGATGGTTTCAAACTTTCTTCCAACAACCCCCCCCCACCACGACTAAATGCATGACTCAGCATACCCACCAGAGGATCCCCGAATTTCGACAGCATATAAACTGGCGTTCAACAAGTACATTATTGCTGACGCAGTCGTCAGTCTACTTCCTTTAATTGTTTAAAACGAAAGTTACCAAGGATAAAACAGGTTTGGTGGCATGGTGTGCGGACAAAGTTCCAGGATTTCCAAACTCTACCTCACGTCAACCATTTATTCGATACATAATAGAGGTTCCAGAGTGGAAAAGGTCGGGTTTTGATTATGCATTTGACAATTCTCGGGGACACCTTCTCTTGGGACGACCGACAGATAATACCAGGGAAACGGATGAGGCAAATAAATCCAAAAGTCAGGTCAAAGAGAAACTAGAAAACATGGGAATTTGCAATTTTGCCTGTGTACATAAAAAAAAAAAAGTCTCGTACTGGTAGCCTCGGGTGAGTCAACCTTTGAGGACGTCTGTTCAGTTGCCAGTCCATTTAAAACGTGTCAGCTGGGCCAAGGGTGCGAGCCGGGAGTCAGCTCCGGGCTGGGCAGCCCTTCTGCCCCGCCGCCAGGGCCCAGCCGGGGCGAACCGGGGCGAGCGCGAGGCTGCGGGACCCCTCCGGGCCGCGGCCCCGCACTGACTTAGCACCCGCCTGCCTCCCCGACTCCTCGCCAGCCCGCTCCGCCCGACCCCGCCCGACCCCTCTTACCCAGCCGAGTCTCTGCCGCACACAGCCCGCAGCTCCGGGGCCTTCTCGCGCCCCAGGCTACTTCCGGCTTCGCCAGTCCGGGCCACGGAGCACGTGACCGACGGCGGCGGCGGGGCGCGCCTGCGCGTGCGTACTCCTGCGGGCCTACGGGGCCGCGGCGGCTGGGCCGAGCTTCATTGGTTGCAGTGCCCTGTGCCGACCGCGCTCACGCCGCGGGTGGAGCTAGGGAACTCGGCACCGCTCTGACCAGTCACAGGTGGGCAGAATGCTGGTCCTGAGGGCTTTCGCCGAGAAGATGACTGGGAGGCAGGTTTGTGTTTTAAACACCACTTGGCGGCATGAGCAAGTATCAGTTCATAATGTCCATTCTGGTTTTGGGTAATACTGGAGAATTTAAACACTGAACTTAAAAGCGCTAAACCAGTGCTATGATCAGGTTCTGCTCAAGGCAGACTCCATGGACGGTGTTACGCTCATATCGTGGGGTCCCCCAAAAATCACGAGTCCGCACTCGTATGTGAAAGCAAAAATCCTTTATTCAAGCAAGCTTAAGCTTGAACTCTCCGTCTCCCCAACGTAGCGGATGAGAGCAGATCAGAGGGCGCCAAACCCAGTCGGGGTAGGGTTCTTATCATAGTAGAAGTTGGGGTGAGGTGATTGGCAGACATCTGTCTAGGGGTCTCGGCAAAAGGGGAGTAGGTGAGTCCTGGGCTCCGGGACATCCGGTGACCTTATCTAATGGTTGGTATATCGGGTACTTCCCTTTACACGCTGGCCCTCCCTGGGTGGTGTCAACTTATGGCTTTTCCTGGAACAGGTGCTGCCTGCCTTGGCCCTATTGTATGCAGCCAGGTTGCCCTGGGCCCCGCAGACGGAAGGTGTAACTTCTTGGGGGGGGGTGGGGGTGGGAAGGAGAGTGGGTCCCAGAGCAGAATGATGAAGGAAGACACCACATGGTAAGGGCACAGGCCTCCCCCAGGAACAGATAAGGGAATGAAGTCCCCACTCCTGACCTGAAACTCCATAGGCCCATTTTCATCAAATGCACAATGGCGATCAAAAAAAGCCCAATCCAATAAGTTCTTAAAAACAAAGTTATTTTATTAGAATTTTAAACAGTTTAGGCAATGAAATCATTCTAACAGCAAATGCACTTTCTGCTTACAATTAAAATCTATTTCAGTTCTGACGACATGAGCATCCAAGTTTCTGCCAACAGAAAAACCCACAGCTCAAAAATTATGGAGGAAATATGAGTAAGCCAAACTTCACATGTTCACCACATAAGTGATACACTAAAATACCACATAGTACTTTCTTAACGTCAAGCCACCTGTGATCCCATTAGCAAGCATCAAGACTGAAACAAACGGTTAGGCACAGGACCATAAATCAGGCACCATAAAACCCATGTCTTTCGCCTGTTTTCTCACCTGTAACAAATGAGATTCACTAGCTTGCTTTTAAAAATAAGGTACTTAATGAATGACGGGAACAGTCTCCTATCATGGTGGTAACCTCAAGGAATGAAGATGAGCATTCTTATACATGATTACATTGACATGAAGTTCCTTACTTAAACACTCTGATTCCTTAGGTCTAAACACATGTGAATCTATTTTAGGGCTTTAGAGAGCCATGTGTGGGCTCAATAGTAGAGTAATACAAGTTAATACTGAGGCCTATGTTTTAACTCATTGAATTCTTAACAAGTTATGAGGTAGCTACCATTATTTTCCCCATTTCTGAGGGGGAAACCAAGGCAGGAAGAAGTCATTTAACTTGTTCAAGGTCCTAAAATCAGTTACTGGTGAGTGGTGCGTGGGTCCCGAGTCCACAGTACACAAATCTTCACTACTCTGAGGTGCTCCTAACTACAACACCTTGCACAATCACACTGTTGCGACAGATGCCACTGCATCTCAGAGTGCACAGGAAAACCCCAGTTTTGCTTGTCTTTCTTTTTTTTGTTGTTGTTGTTTTTGAAACCAAGTCTCATTCTAGCCCAGACTGGCCCTAGCATCCTCTAAAGGCTGGATTATAAGTATAAGCCACCAAACCTGGCCCACTTTCCCATTTTTAAAAACCCATTATTTCCTGAAGTGTTATATACACTTCACTAATCTATTTTTATCATTCAATAAAAGACTATTCCTAGCTGTCAATTTTACTGCCTTTATTTTATAATGTAGGAAATGCTATTTCTTGTGGACTTAAATCAGAAAAAGATTCCTGTGCACAATTGAGAGTAAAATGGGGGGGAGGGCGCTCAGCAGGTAAATGGTTGAATGAGAATGAGGACCTGCCCCAGTACCCACATAAACGCTGGGAGCTGAGGACTGTGTCTCATGGGCTAGCCAACCTAGCTAAACAGCTCCAGGTTCAGTGGAAGATGCTCTCAATAAAGAGGGTTCTTATCAACCCCCACCCACCCCATACAGATGAACACACACTCACACATTTTAAAAAGATTTTAGGGAATCTATGGTCACAAAATCCATAGAAAACACACAAATCCCTCCTGAAATCTTTTTGTCTCCTCCCTGTTCTGTGGTACTAGATCCTCAAGCGAGCACTCTGCCACTAAGAAATGCACTCACAACTCCCTCTCAAAGCCAGCAGGCTTCTGTTTACTACAATTTTAGGCAGGTTCTCATGTGGCCTAGGTTGGCCTCAAACTCACGATGCATCTGAGGACGGCCTGGGACCTCTGATGCTCCCTTTACTTTTATGCAGTGCTGAGGAGGAGTGAAACCCAGGCCTTCAGTGTCTGCAGCTATGCTACTGCAGTCCTGTCCCTCTGTTCCAGCCCTCCTTCTCCTGTAGCACACAGCAGTACTTGTAGTAATCAAGAAGTAACTGACTACAAAATCAAACACACAAGTGGTCAGACCTGGTGGTTCACACCTTTAATCCCAGCAGCTAGGAGGCAGAGACAGGCAGATCTCTGAATTTGAAGCCAATCTGGTCTATATAGCGAGACCCTGTCTCAAGGCAAAAACAAACAAACAAAAATCCAAGTGTACTTATTATGCTCTATGAATACCTAATATCATAGAAAAACATTGGGATTTATAATCCTATCATAGATTCACAGAGCCTGTTTCTAGTGCATTTAAAAGACTAACTTAACAGACTTCTGTTGAGTGACCTTTAAGGATACAGTCAATGAAATAAGGCGTCCACATTCATGTCTGCAAACCTTTAGGTGGGAAATCAGAGAGATTATACTGGGAAAATGGGGCTATTTATAATAATTCTGGAAAAGACTTGGTATATTTCACTATGTAAAATTTATTTTTTATAAAAAATGTGTAACACCAGCACCTACTTTTAAACCAACTAATTTAGGAACCCATTCTCTTATAGAACACCCACTGGCATTGAGACAGTTTAAAGAAATGTAATGGCTATCTACAGAAAAAAATTACGTTTTGATAGTTACCCCATAGTTTGTGTCTGCACACGTAAAACTGAACATTTCCAACTTTACATTCAATTGTTAGAGTCAGTTTCCCACTGCTATAGTTTTTTTTTTATAAAGAACTTTAGAGTTTCATATAAAGAAAAAATTAAAGTACTAGGATAAAGCTATGTCTTATAAACAGTTTAAACTGGCATGCAGGCAATTGCCACATACCTGCATTTAGGGAAAAATTACACCCATTTACATAAGTCCCACATCACAGCAATACGCTCAAAACGATGTTAAAAGATGAATGTGAATGGCACACAAAAACTGCTTCTTTATAAATTATTAGCTGGAACTCCTGGTCATGACACAGGACAGGGAAATCCAGTCCTCAGGGCTTTGCTCTCTGGAAGAACACCTGCAAAACAGTGTTGAAACAGCACAAGTGTCAGGCAAGATAGCTCTTTCAGGTCTCTGAATGCCAGTCCCCCCTTGGTAACAAACAACACTGCTATGAGCAACAGGATATAGGTTTTGGCAGCTTTTTATTTACTGGTAAAATTAACAGTGGAAAGTTAAATTTAAGGAAGAAAAAAGTCAAAGATAAGACAGAAATCCTAAGCCTTAAAAGACTTCATATTCCTAAGACCTAGATGTCTGGGTTCACCTGACAAGTTAGGTGAGAGGAAGGGTGGGCATGGTAACTCACACCTAAGAGTCCCAAGAGTTGGGAGGCCAAAGCAAGAGACAGTGAATTCCAAGCTAGCCTGGGCTACATAAGAGAGATCCTGTCTCAAAATAAACTAAAACCAAAAAGTTCTAAGAACGACCCTGAATGAGCAGAAGGAAGCCTTCCAAGAAGACTGTCTTAGCTTTTACTGTCAGGATGACATAGCCTTGGGCCCCCAGTGAAGGAGTCTCAATTGAGGAACTTCCCACATCAATCTGGCCTGTGGGACAGTGTCTTGACTGTTAATTAAGAGGCTGGACCAGCCAACTGTGGGCAACACCATTCCCTTAGTAGGCGGCCTTGGACTGTGTAAGAAAACTAGCTACTTTTAGCCTGTGACGGGCCAGCAAGCAGTGCTCTTAGGTGGTTGCGGCTTCAAGTTCCTGTCCAGAGCATGCTCATGAGGACTGTGACCTGTAAGCTGGGATGAACCTTTGGCCATGGTATCTGTCACGTCACCAGAATGGCCAGAACAGAGCACGGTAAAGGTAAGCCGAGAACAGCAAAGATGATTCTAACAAGAGAAATAGAAACATGGTCTGCCATCAGAACACGGAAACAACGGAAACCCCAGATAAGAAGCATGAACTTGTCTTAGTAAACAGCATTTCCAGTAAGAACACTGGACGAAGAAATACTTGATAGATCAGCCAAGCTATACCAAGGGAAGGAACACTGAGATAGCAGAAGCCATCCAAAAGAGCAGGGAGGAATCATAAGGAGAAAGGACACAGAGATTGTTTCCAGTCAGAAGAAAATGCTAGCACCGAGACACTGCTCTCTGCCACTGAGAAGCCGAGTCAGCCTGCCAGCGCAGTGCATAAGAACCAACGCACCCAAGCTCAAGCCTTTCGCGGCGCCCCAGGACTTCTCGCTACCAACCAAGTCAGATCCAGTCATTTTCACAGGCACTTCCCTTTTTTCCTCCCAAAAAGAAAATTAAAAAAAAAAAATCCCTTTATGCTGATAACTGACAAGGGATGATGTCAGAATCAAAAAGGATAGCAAATGCTTTTGACATAAATTCTCTTTAGTTTATGTTATGTTTTTTGATGTTAGAAATTGTACCTAGGGTCTTGTACATGTTAGGCAAGTGTTCCACCACTGACCTGTATCTCCAGCTCTCGATTTATGAATTCTACTAACTTGAGCCAGGGAGCCACTCACTTGTAACTTGTTAGCCAGAAATGTAGTATACAGGGCTTTGCTACAAAGAAGAAACAGTTCTGGCTCCAGCAGACTGTGACTGAGCCCCTTGGGCAGGGAAAAGTCATCTGTGCTAGTACAGTCTTAAGTATGAGGAAGGAATCTCCAAGTGTTCTATTAGGCAGGGTCTCACTAGGTAGCAGAAGCTGATCATTAATTGTTATCCTCCTACCTCCATCTTCTAAGTGCAGGGATCACTGGTATCAGTACCAACTGAGGTGTTTAATTTTATTTACTTACAATATTTAATACTTTTGAATGTAAAAAACAGCCTTGCTGGTTAAATCCAAGGGGTATCTTTTGTTTGCTATACATTCAAATGTTTCAAAATGAAATTAAATAATTTATACATCTGCTTTTGTATTTTTAGGTCCTTTCAACTTAATATGAAAGTGTCTCTCAAAATTTCTTGTTCTTGCCGGGCGATGGTGGCACACGCCTTTAATCCCAGCACTCGGGAGGCAGAGGCAGGTGGATCTCTGTGAGTTCGAGACCAGCCTGGTCTACAGAGCTAGTTCCAGGACAGGCTCCAAAGCCACAGAGAAACCCTGTCTCGAAAAAAAAAACAAAACAAAACAAAAAAAAATTTTTCTTGTTCTTCCCATCCTCTAGTACTCATTTAATTACATCATAAAAGTAGAAAACAACAAGAAAACCCAAACTTTGGCATTTGCATTCCAATATGTTCAGGATGTTTAGACAATTGGTGCAAATATCTCATTTCAAATATCTTTTTTTCCAACAGTTTAGCTCAAAGGAGAGTCACAAAAACTTCTGCAATTCCTTCTTAGGGCAAAGAGATGCCAGGGTGAGTGAGTTTGTCAGACTGTAAACCCTCTAACGTCACCTCACTGAGTAAAGACAGGGGCATTCCCCAAATACCCACCTTTAGGTAATTTTTAAAAACTTTAGCATCAGGCTGCTGAAGAGCTTGACAGAACTCCTGGGGGAGGCGGGGAAAGAAAGGGAAGAGAAATAGGAAAATCTCTTTAATTCAAGCTATGATATAATTCAATATGATATATGATATAGTTCAATAAATTTTCTAGAGACCAATCTAATGCTGTATAAACACAACATTATTCCTTTATTAACAATACTGTACAGTAGGTACAATTCAAATTATTAATTAATTCATAATAAGCCTTTTGTTTTAAACTGTGGGTAATAAACACAGCTCACCATGCACAGTAGGTGCAGACCTGCATGCGGCAGATCTCACAGGTCTTCGCACCCTGGAGAAATGGGTGCCTGTGCCCACTCAACACTTTCTTTCTGGCCCCACAGCTGCCATTCAGCTTTCTGATTTGGTGAGTCTTACTACTTTAGGGGTTCGGCTGTTTCGTTTGCTGGCGACCAACATACCAAGTCTGAGATAATACACTGGTTTTGATTTCTTTTGCCCTGATGACTCAGAGAAAATGAAAGAAAGCAACTTGTCTGGGTGTAATATTTGAAAATCCCTTATGTAACCTTTGGTAGTGAGAATTGGTTTGACTTGATTTTCATGAGCTGTAATACATCAAAATCAAAAGACAAAAAATCTAAATGAAGTAAAATGAATTTTCTAGAGGCCTATCTAATGCTGTATAAACAACACTATTCTTTAATTAACAATACCACACCATAGGTACACTCTATGCACTGTCTTAAAGCAATAAAATAAACCTTGAAAAAGCTTCATTGGTTGCATGTACTACAGCACAAGAAGTATGGGAAGCTGCTGAACAATGTATGTGCTGTTACACTTTGTCAAATGTCAAAGTACACAGTAACGTTCTAGCCGCCCACCTCAAAACACAACCTCAGACTTAAACATCAAAAACTTGACACAAAGCCGGGCAATGGTGGTGCACCCTTAACCCCAGCACTCAGGAGGCAGAGGCAGGTGGATTTCTGTGAGTTCAAGGCCAGCCTGGTCTACAAGAGCTAGTTCCAGGACAGGTTCCAAAGGCACAGAGAAACCCTGTCTTGAAAAACCAAAAAAAAACAAAAAAAAAAAAACAAAACAAAAAAAAAAACAAACCCAAAACCAACAACAACAACAACAAAAATCCCAAAAAAACAAAACCTTGACACAAACCTGGGCAAAAGTTCTTTTTTTTTTTCCCCTTCCTTGTTACCTCTTTCTTTTTTCTTTGCCATTTTCATTTGCCTTTGAACCCAAGGTCTTGCACATGGTAGGCAAGCAAACATACCACCACTGAAGTACATGCTTGCCAGAACAAAGTCTTCATGTGCTATGATCACTGCTGGCAAGTGATAGCATGTCTTCATATGCTACGATCACTGCTGGCAACCTATAGCACGTCTTCTTCATATGCTACGATCACTGCTGGCAATCTATAGCACGTCTTCTTCATATGCTACAATCACTGCTGGCAATCTATAGCATGTCTTCATATGCTATGATCACTGCTGGCAATCTATAGCACGTCTTCTTCATATGCTACAATCACTGCTGGCAATCTATAGCACGTCTTCATATGCTACGATCACTGCTGGCAATCTATAGCACGTCTTCTTCATATGCTACGATCA
>JABTXL010004101.1:1221687-1268062 GCA_025134845.1 Neodon shergylaensis
GCAATCTATAGCATGTCTTCTTCATGTGCTATGATCACTGCTGGCAAGCGATAGCACGTCTTCTTTCTTCTTCGGTTTGCTTGTCACTCGGCAGCCCCAGCTGGGCCGGAACTCACTTATAATCACGCAGGTTCCAATTCAGACTCCTGCCCTAGTCTCTCTCTTTTTTTTTTTTTTTTTTTAAATATTTTATGGTTTATTTAACTTTTATTTTTTATGTGCATTGGTACAAAGGTGTTAGATCCCCTGCAACTGGATCTTCAGACAGTTGTGAGCTGCCATGTGGGTGCTGGGAATTGAATCCGGGTCCTCTGAGAGAGCAGTCAGTACTCTTAACCACTGAGCCATCTCTCCAGCCCCCCTGCCCTAGTCTCTTAAGTGGCAGAACTGCATGCAGGGGCTACCTTGCCTGCCTGAACGTTCCTCCCACCCTCAAAAGCACACAATACTTCAGAATTGGAAAAGAAAGGAACTGTAATGAGTTTTGGTTTTTAAAAGGCTCTATTTGTTCTTATGTATATGGGCTTGCATGAGTTTATGTGCACCCCAAGCCCTTAGAGGCTAGAAGGGGGCACTGGAGCCCCTGGAACTGGACTTACAGGTGGTTATGAGCTACACCGAGCCCCATGAACTCGGATTTTAACAAAACTTGGTATCTTCCTAGGTAACAACATAAGCAGCACTACTCAAATACTCATAATTTCAAAATAGAGACACACACACAAATATTTCCCTTTCCCCCCATTTTTCGAGACAGGGTTTCTCTGTGTAAAAGTCTTAGCTGTCCTGGAACTTGCTTTGTAGACTGGGCTGGCCTTGAACTCACATAGATCCACCTGCCTCTGCCTCCCAAGTGCTGGGATTAAGGGTGTGCACTACGACTGCCCGGTCCACAAATAATTATTTCTAAGTATTTCCAACCAATATGCCATGAAAATATATGTGACATCAGGTCGGGGGATTCCTCATCTGGGAAGCACCAGAGACTGAACCTCAGAACCCAATGGTGCCATGTCCCTGTAACCCCAGCACGGCGGGAGTGGCAGCAGCAGGACACCTGGGCTTGTGGAGCTGTTGAGCCAGAGGCCCGAAACAGATGCCTCAGGGGAGGTGGACGGTATTTCTGAGGATGGCACCTGAGCTTGTCTCTGCATACATGCGCACTCATGCACATACAAAATGTGCTATTAGGTGTGGTTACAGACAATGTTACTATTATTGTGGCCTGTCACTGAATGGTAGGAAGTTAAATTGTATTGGAGATCAGTGAGAATGAAAACATAAAATTGTTCTCATTCAGTTTCATGGATTACTTTAGACTCTAGGCTACTGACAGCAAAATAAGTTAAATGCTAATTGGCTTTTTATTTATTTATTTATTTATTTGGTTTATGGAGACAGGGTTTCTCTGTGTAACAGCCCTATCTACCTTGGAACTAGCTCTTGTAGACCAGGCTGGCCTCGAACTCACAGAGATTTGCCTGCCTCTGCCCTGAGTGCTGGGATTAAAGGCATGCACCCTAACTTCCCGAATAACTATCTGACTTTTTTGAATTGAAATTTAGATTTGAAGTATACACTCACATTTATTTAATAAAATTCCCAGTGAAATCTGTTAGGAGAGCTCTTACCTGAATTATTTCTGGAGCGACTTGTAAGGAGGGCAGGTACTCTTGTTGAAGGTACTGCACACATTCAGGGCCCTGCAGATGAAAAGACAACTGGGCACTAATAACACGAAGAGATTAGATCAGCACTCCCACACAAAGGCAGTACAGTATTAGGGAAAGAACACAGGCTCTAGATCAGACTTTCTTCATTTGAAACCTGGCTCTATGCCAACTTTAACTGCTCTAAGTCCCCAGTTCTCCATCTGAAAAATTAAGTTACTGGATAGATTTGATGACCCATAAAAATATCTGTGCACATTATATACAAACAATATATTATGTAATACATAATATACAACAAAGATTGTGTCTACAGCCACATCTTCAAAGCACTGAAGAACCACAGCAAAGGGCAATACTATCAATCTGCCAGTGAACAGAACACAGATCATGAGGGCATGGAGGGGAGGCTGAGGTGGTGCCAGAAAAAAACTGATGTTCTAAAAGCAGTGCAGCTCACTTTCCTTCCCCAAAACAGTAGGGAAGAGGAAGCCACTGCTGTCAGGTGACCATTTCCTAGCACACCCACATGTGAACCTTCTGAAGTCAGCCTTGGTAAACTCAGTGGAGCAAGAGGACCCCACCAATCTCTGGGTCCTACCCGCTTCCAACTACAACCAAGGAATCCAGGAGACACTTTGAAAATCGCTTTTGAGTTGATTTCATTGGTTAATAAAGAAACTGCCTTGGCCCTTGATAGGACAGGAAATTAGGTAGGCGGAGCAAACAGAACAGAATGCTGGGAGAAAGTTGAGTTTATCACCACGCCTCTTCTCTCTGAGCCAGATGCAATGAAGCTCCAGCCTAAGATGGACGTACACTAGAATCTTCCTGGTAAGCCACCACCTTCTGGTGCTACACAAATTATTAGATATGGGTTAAAGCAAGATATGAGAGTTAGCCAGTAAGAGACTAGAGCTAATGGGTCAAGCAGTGTTTAAATGAATACAATTTGTGTGTTGTTATTTCGGGTGTAAAGCTAGCCGTGCAGGAGCTGGGCAGGACAAAAAGCAGGCTGGCCTGCAGCCCCTCTCTACACCCCCTAGTGATGAATTTTTGAGATTAAGCCATAAAAAATTATTGAACAAATCCAACACTTAGGAAAAGAAGCGCAATTAATTTCCTGGCTTTTGATAACTTGTGCATGACCACTTGGAGGCCAGAGATTGGTGCTGGCTGTCTTCATACACTGCTCTCTGCCTTATTTCTCAGACAGGGTTGCTCATTGAATCTGGAGTTGGCCAATTTGGGAGTAAACTCCAGAGGTGATCCACCTGTCTACATCCCCCACCCCCGCCCCAGCACCGAGATTACAGATGTGTATAGCCATGCCTGGTTATTTTGTGGGTGCCGAAGACCTAAACACAGGTCCTTGCGCTTGCACAGTAAGCGTCCAATGGCTGAGCCATCTTCCCTGGCCTGCATTTGATAACTTTTAAGGGCTTTAGTAAATTGATGGTTCCAACCTGGAAGTAAATCACTAAACAAAAGCAGTGGATCACAGCTAGCCCTGGGGAGGCTCGAGTGCAAGGACTGCTCTGAGCATGGTGCCAGCCTGGCTGCAGAGTGAGGCCACTTCCCTCCACTGTCCTCTCCTTCTCCTTTCCTGTCTGCTCTGACTCCTGGCCCTCAACCTAAATGGGCCAGGTCTCAACTTCCCAACCCCTCAGAGAGAATCTGTCAGCTGTGGGGAATGAACACTACATTGGTTCTGAAGGGTTTCTCAGTTGGCATCTCACCTTTCCGTTAGTCTACCCATTCTGCTCATTTCCAACACACTGACTGCCATTCCCATACGCCTGTATTGTTGCGCGCAAGAGAGAGAGAGAGAGAGAGAGAGAGAGAGAGAAGAGAAGGAGAGAGAAATAAATTAACTTCTTTTTAAAACACAAAACAAGGGTGTCTGGAAAAGTAGATTGTATTCTAATATTCAAAACCAGAAACAAGTGTCCGGGCATTGGTCTGGGACATCAAAGGGAATAGGCAGGAACCTGGAACCTCTGCGGGTCTGAGTGTGAGTCTGGGACCTCTGAGGGTCCGGGTGCAGTGAGCCTGGGACCTCTGAGGCAGTAGACCAGAGCCAGAAACCTTTCCAGGCCCAACTCCAAACCAGGGACTTCTGCAGGAGGGAATCCAGACCAGGATTTACAGACACAGATCAAAGCTAGTAACCTAGGCCACATCTGCCCCAAGGCAAGGAACTCCATCTTGGGCAACAAATTCCACAGGAGAGGCTCAGAACCAGCTACCTAGGACAGAAAGGGCCTGAGGAAACAAGCTCCACCAGGAGCAGAAGCCAAGAGCAAATCCAGTCCTAGAAGCCAATCCAGTCCCAGGACACTGGCGGATCAGGACTGAGCCAGCGATCTCCACCAGAACAGGTTCAACTCCAAGCCAAGGACTTCTGCAGGAGGGGATCCAGACCAGGATTTACAGAATCAGGGCAAAGCCAGCAACCTAGGCCAAAGTTGTATTGAGACAGCAAACTGCAAGAAGCAGAGCAAGGCACAGGAGCGCTGAGCTATTTCCAGGAACAGGAATAACCAACGGGGTAACTAGAACTGTGACACTGTACCACGAGGAACAACCATCTGAGCTTTGGATTCACTGGCACCTAGATTATTTAACAGAATCTCAGACAGCCCCAACCACACCTATTAGAGGAAAAGATGAGTAGACAAGGTAAGATCACACACTACATCACAAAGAGAAACACAACACCAGTAAAACCTAAAGACCCTACAACAGCAAGACCCGAACAACCAAATATGGATGAACCAGAAGAAAATGACCTAAAAAATAACTTCAGAAGAATGTTTGAAATTCTTAAAGATGAAAAGAGAAATTCCCTTAAAGAATTTGAGGGAAAGACAAAGAATTGGAAGGTATCAGCAAATCACTTAAAGAAAACCAAGAAAAAGAAATCAAACATATAAAAGAAACTATTCAGGACTTCAAAACTGAAATAGAAACAATAAAGAGAACACAAGCTGAAGGAATTATAGAAACAGAAATCATGAGAAAAAGATCAGGAACCACAAATACAAGCATGAACAGCAGAATACAAGAGATGGACAAGAGAATCTCAAGGGCTGAAGATACAACAGAGGACATAGACTCATCAGTTAAAGAAAACATTAAATCTAACAAAAGCTTAACCCAAAATATCTAGGAAATATGGGACACCATGAAAAGACCAAATCTAAGAATAATAGGTACAGAAGAAGAAATTCAACTCAAAGGCACAGAAACTTTATTTAACAAAATCATAGAAGAAAACTTTCCCTACCTAAAGAAAGATATGCCTATGAAGATACAAGAAGCTTGCAGAACACCAAATAGACTGAATCCAAAAAAGAAGTCCTCTTGCCACAAAACCAGGAAGCAGAACAAGCAAAAGTGTTTGAATTAGGACGTTTACTAATCTGGATTGAAAGCTTCAGATCACTATTTTACACTGCTCATCCCAACTCACAAGCGTCTCCCGTCATGACTCTCTGCCCTTACCTTTCACAACAACCTAACTGGTGAAACCCACAGGTAGCACTCTCATTTTTAAGTTATTTTTGATTATGTGTATGTGTGTTTTCAGTGACTGAATGAGTGTGTGTGTCTAGAGACAATGGATCCCTTGAGCTAGAGGTACAGCCCACTCGAGGGCCTTCCCACATGAGTGAAGGGATACAGTCCTCTACAGGACAGCACGTACTCTGCCTGTTGAAGCTGCCTCTTTTTCTGGGTATTTCTTTGCTGCTGCTTTAGGCAAAGTTCTTTTGGCCCTGATCTTATGAATTCTGACAGACTAACGGTGAGGATGCCAAAGTCAGCATTAGTTCTAAGCATGTATCTCGCTCGTACTCCCAACAGTTTCCTGACCATCTCTCCTACCCAGCTACCCACACCACAACCACCCGGCCATTCAATTCAACAACGCAGCTTCTAACATTTATCCCCATTGCATTTTTAAGCTATTGCTTCTGCCTATATGCATAATTGGGAAGGGTTAAGTCCAGTCTTCCACCAGATCCATCATGGACACCTGATGTCCTCACATACCATGCTTTGTCCAGAAAGTTAGTCCAACCAACGCACATCTGTCTTAAGACCTAGCAGACAAACTACACCTCTTTCTATGGCTTGCTTACTGTTCAGCTAGGCAGTCTGAGTCCTCTACTATTTTATATACCCATTAAAATGCCTATTTAAACTACTGAAAGTTATTTATACATTGTTTTCCCTTGATTCTTAGCTCCATAAATAGCGGAAATTGTAGGGTGTCTGTGTGTTTCCAAACTCTTTGGAAATAAACACACGGAAGCCTAGTCTTACTTATAAATGTCTGGCCTTAGCTTGCTTATTTCTATCCCATCTATCTTTTGTGTCTGTGCTTTTACCTTTCTTCATTCTCTATACTTTCCTTTCCTTTTTTCCTCTGTGACTGGCTGTGTGGCTGGCCCCTGGCATCTTCCTCTCCCTAAAAACGGGCCATCCTTCTGCTTAGCCCCCACTAAAGAACCCTTGTTACCTCTTCTGTCAGTTAGTTGTTGCTCAACCTCCTGACCCCAGGTTAATTTTATTTAATCAAACAAATGTACCACATCTTTTCATCGCTGACAAAAGCCAGAAACAACTTAACACACCTTTACACCGTTCAGTGATATTCCGCAGCAGGGGATTCATCCTACGCCCTCTTCCGTGCAAACAGCAGCCCTGACCCTACCTAGGGAAGCACAGGTGCCATGCATGGTGGCGCACGCTGTGGGACTGAGAACCGCCAGCCTTCCACCAGAAGAAAAAGACTCAAGCTCAGAGAAGCAAAAGCGCTGCTGTCTCGTTCTTTTACGGAGACAGGGAATGGGCTACTCTGCAGCTAACTGCAGCTCAGGAAATGCAGGTCTGTGCTGGGTCAGAAGAAGGAAATAGGAATTTTTGAAAAAGAAAAAAAGGTACTTATTTTTAAATGTTGGGAACTAATTCAAGTTATCTGAAAATACCTAAAGTTAGTTATAAGCTATACATAAGATGAGACTGCCCAGAAAGAACTTGGTATTTACAAGTAACAGAAGTCTCTAATCCTATCTGTAAACCCAACATGTGAGAGGCTGAGGCAAAAGAATAGCTTGGGCCACAGTATGAAATCCTGTCTCAACAAACCAATAAAACAGTAAATTAGCAAATAAAAAATAAATCAATTAGCCAGGCGTGGTGGCGCAGGCCTTTAATCCTAGCACATGGGAGGCCGAGGCAGGAGGATCTCTGTGAGTTCAAGGCCAACCCGGTGTACAAATTGAGTTCCAGAACAGCCAGGATTGTTACAGAGAAACCTCATCTTGAACCAAATATATACATATGCTCATATGTACATTAAATGCTAGAGTAATAACTCAGTTGGCTAAGAACCCCAACACCTACCTTAATTACAAAAGCCCACACGCTGAGGGTTCCCTGGAATGCCCTGCCAGCTTAGTCCAGCAAGGAGCCCCAGATCCAGTACACCTGAGGCTGACCTCTGGCCTGCACATATACACACAGACCCAGAACAAACAGGGCACAGACATCTGGATGTACAAATTGAATGCTGAAATTATCTTGTGACCCACAGTGTGAAGGCAGCAACAGTCACTGCTACTTTCATTCAGTCCCTCCACAGCCACAACAATCAGTCCTGAAGTCACCTTTCAGAAAACACAGCTTTCAAGCATAAGTCAGAGCCAACTGAAAGCAGAGCAAATACGGGATAAACTGAGGGAAGGAGCAAGGACTGTAAACCTTACCCGTTTGAGATGAATTGTTTTCAGAGTCACAGCACACTCAGAAAGCGCCTGCAAAAAACAAGCTTCAGATTTTAATATGGGCAGTTCTTCATTACAAACCCTCCCACCTCCAAGCTACCGTAAGGAAAATCTGCACAGAAGAAAGCAAAACACAAATCACTGGAAACTGCAGGGAGGACTCGGGGTAGAACCATTGGCTGCTCTTCCTGAGAACCAGCAGGGTTTGATTCTCAGCACCCACACAGTGGCTCACAGCCATCTGTGACTCTAGTCCCAGGGGATCTGACTCCCTCTCTGGCCTCTGGAGGCACTAGGCATGCACATAGCATGTAGACATACATGGAAGCAAACACCCATAGACATAAAAAGAAAAAGAAAAAAAAAATACAAAGTGTAGCCCTAATGTAGTATGGCTTTTAATAAACCAATGAGAAGTGAGGAAACAACTCTCACATGAAGTGCTCTGATGATGGGATCTGGGACCCATCACACAAAAAGAAAATTGTTTACTAATACTCTTAATCACAGGGGAAGCCCCAGAGTAGGGCATGATGATACATGCATATAATCCCAACGCTCTGGAGGCAAAGGCATGAGGATTGGCTACATGTTTAAGGGAAGTCTGGTATACACAGTGAGATCCTGGTCAGCTATGGCTACACAGCAAAACCCAAGTGAGGAGGAAGGAAAAGACAGAGAAACTGAAGAGGGAAGAGGAGAGAAAGGAGAGAGTGAGAAAGACAAAGAAAAGGGGGAAACGACAAAGAGGAGGGATGACCATCCAAATGTGTGACATCCTTGTTCTGTCTCCAGAACAAATAACTCAATGAATCCTAATTTGAAGTCATTATGTATATATAAAAACAATCCATAAAGACATGCGTGGTGGTGGCACACGCCTTTAATCCCAGCACTCAGGAGGCTGAGACAGGTGGATCTCTGTGAGTCGAGGCCAGCCCGGTCTACAAGAGCTAGTTCCAGGACAGGCTCCAAACCCTGTCTTGAAAAACCACAAAAAAAAAAAAAAATCCATGAAGCAAAATCAGCCTGTCATTAGAGAAGCTTCTACAAGATCTGTGCATGGTAGACAGATTTAGGTGCTTACCAACACGGTCTGCGCATCAGCCAGGTCAAAGGTCTGCTTTAGAGGGGCCAGGAAACATGCAGGGACAATGTGCTTATAAACAAAGTCAGCAAATCCCACTGGTCCATCTTTGCCTCCTGCCAAGAGAATCCAAATTTTCACCTTGTTTAAAAAGAAAGTCACTCAGTCCACATAAAGGAAAAGAGGCCTTGGGCTTGAGTCCTAGTCTGGGGGTGGAGGGAGGTCAGGATAAAATCTCAACAAAATGAAAACAAAACTTCATCTCACCCCAGAGCTCCACCAGCTTTGAGAGAATGATAAAACATGTTTTCTGTGCGATCGGATCTGGATACTCAACGGCTCCTTGGATAACAGTAACCAGCACACGCTCTACATTCTCTGCACCTGGAAGGAAAGAAAAACAACCCAAAGCACGCATTTGAAAATACACACTAATCAAAGCACATTCCAGCAGCGATAAAATGTCTTCTCCTCTTTAATTAACCAACCACCTAAATTCTAAGCACCGAGGACTCGTTTAATATCCTGCTCTGCTGAATTTTATTTATTTATTCATCCATTTGTTTTCTTGAACCTTGCTGAATAGACCAGGCTGGCCTCAAACTCACAGATGTCTGCCTGCCTGTGCCACACCAATACTGGAATTAAAGGCTCTATGTGGTGGTTTGAATGAGAATGGACCCCTAGACTCATCTATTTGAAAGCCTGGTCCCCAGCTGGTGGACTGTTTAGGAAGGATTAGGAAGCGTGGCCTTGTTGGTAGAAGGGTGTTACTGGTTGGGTTTGAGGCTTCCAAAGCTCCCCGAATTCTCAGTCAGCTCTCTCTGCCTTGTGCCTGTTCTCTCAGCTGCTCTCCAGCACTGTGCCTGCTGTTGTGCCCCCGCCATGACTGCCATGGACTTACCCTTCAAAACTGTAAGCAACAATAAGGTCTTTAAGTTGTCTTTGCCACGGTGTCTCATCACAGTGTAACCGATTAGTAATTAGTGTCTTCGCTAATAGAGTAGCGAAGACACTCACTATGCCTAGGTTACCCCTCTTCCCTTGTAAAGAAAAGGGCTGGCTCTAGTTGCTGAGGCTGGCCCCGATACTGTGCAGTCAGGAAGGCTTCACTGTCCTGCCTCAGTCCCCCAGATAAGTGCAATAACAACCACTATGGTTGGCTAGTTCTACTTTCAGTTATAAGATGGCCAACTAGCCAGGAAGACTCAACTGTCTACATGCTCACTACACTGCTCACCAGCAATTCAAGAAAAACTGAACACAAACTGCTTCTAAGGTGCTTTCCATGCATTAACTCATTTCTATTCTTAGAGTGCTGGACAACCATAGGGCCACCAGGCCACACCCTCACAGTTCAGTGTTTACTTCCACTCACGTTGACCACAGGGTGTACAATTGTGACAGGGACCTCAGCAGACACATGAGGCATGGCGTGCATCCCTACCTTGATTGGCAATCACTTCGCTCATTCCGCTGCCAGTGACTGTTTGCAAGAAGGCGAAGTAACTCCTCCTCAGCATCTGCTTCTCCAGCGCAGCTGACTGGTCATTGTCTTCTGCTGGTCGTAGCAGCACTTCAAAAATGGCATGAAGCAGGGGCATGAACATCTGCTGTAAAAATGGGGACACCTGAATCTGGAAAAAAGAACATCTGTTACTGCACCCTAGAAGTGATGAAAAACAGTACCGCGAGGCTTCAGAAAGAGTGTGTTAAAAAGTCTTTCCGTGCTCTCTAGGGAGGGAATTTACAACCTAGCAAATTTAAAACAGATACACTACCCAAGGACTCAAGATTAAATTCAACATGCACGGGCTGAAGAGATGGCCCGGGGGTTAAGAGCACTGGCTGCTCTTCTAGAGGACCTGGATTCCATTCCCAGCATCCACATGGCAATGCAACCATCAGTAACTTCTGTTCCAAGGACTCTGACGCCCTCTTCTGGATTCTCCAGGCAGTGCATGCACATGGTGCACAGCACGTGTTCCGGCCACACACCATACACATAAAAGTGAATCTTAAGTTCAACTTGCTTGGCTGTGGTGATGGCACACGTCTTTAATCCCAGCACTTGGGAGGCAGAGGCAGGTGGATCTCTGAGTTCAAGGCCAGCTTGGTCTATAGAGCAAGTTCCAGGACAGGCTACAAAGCTAACACAGAGAAACCCTGTCTCCAAAAACCAAAAAAGTTCAACGTGTATCTTAAAATTTTGGTTGTGGGTCAGTCAGCAAGATGGTTCGGTAGGTAAAGTTACTTACTGTGCAAGCCTAGTGACCTGCGTTCAGCCCCCAGAAACCATGAAAAGATGGAAAGAAAAAACTGATCTCCATGCTTTGGCATGCATGTGCATCCATGAAAAATGAAAAAAATTTGAAATAAAATAACAAGTGATAATGATCAAAGTTGGCCAAGAAATATTTTAAGATTTAAGTTTCTAAGGGAAAAAATTCTAAAAAAAAATTCAAAGCCTTATTTTTGTAATTAAACTAACACATGTGACTTCCATTAGTTAAGTTCCTTAACCTATCTAGGCCCCAGTTTCCTCTTCTGTAAGGCAGAATTTTTACCATATAAAAATACATAAAATGAGGAATATAAAGTGACATCCAAAATCATTCAGGGCAGAGTTTGAACTCAGAAAGCCTTGTGCAAGTGCTGGTCTTTCTCCCTAACCAGTTCATACCTATTTTAATTCCTTGGCTTACTTCTAGACTCTTTCTTGTTCCGGTGCCACGTGTTCACAGCCAGAACTCAGCACCAGGTTCACCTGCTTTTCCTGGTACTTTTCTCCCACTACAGTGATTAATGTTTTTATTAAAACATCTACTTGGGGGCCGTAGAGGTGGCTTAGTGATTAAGCCATCTTGCTGCTTTTGCAAAGGACCTAGGTCCTTTTCCCAGCACCCATATGGAGGCATGCCAACTCCATGTCCTGTACTCCAGTTCCAGGTGATCCTTTAGACATCAGTCATGCACATGGTGCACTTACATGCATGCAGGCAACACACTCATACACACAAAAAAATTACTTTTTTCAACTTAGAAATCTCCCTCGCCTTACCTGTGGGGCAGACAGTAGACTATTCAGAATGTTAGACACTCCATGACCAAAGTAACCAGGTAACTCAGGGTTATTTACAAGGCAAAGGTGGGGCTGAGGAGGGCTTGGCCTGCAAAGAACTTCCTACACACAGTTGAGGACCTGAGTCTGAATCCCAGTCTTCTGTAATGAGAAGCTGGGAATGGCTGTGTGCACCGAAAATGGGGAGGCCCAACGGGGCCTACCAGACAGCCAGGCAACCCTATCAATGAGCTCCAATCCAAGCTTAGTAACAGACCGTGTATTAACAAACACTGTGAAATGTGGTGGAGGCCAACCCCACCTCCACCACACTCAGATGCGCACGTCTAGTTTAGGTCTGCAGAGGATGCATCCGTCACCAGAGTCTTAGGATTCTCAGGGTTTGCGGTACCTTGAACTTGGCCGTAATCTGGTTGATGAGTGGAATGAATTCCTGGAGGTCTTTTGCTTCACAGTCTTTGAGCATGTGTTCTGAGGCAGACGGGATGAATGGAAGAACCTCCTCCTCCAGGCAAATGATCATGCGATGAAGGAAAGTGCGAACCCCGCTCCTTAGAGTGTCCTTCTGTAAAGGGCAGCTGAGGGCCGGCAAGAACGTCTGGAGACAGTCCAGGTAAACCTCGGAGCAGCCGCACTGCTTCACAGTCTGCTTGTTGCTGAAAGCCTTGCTGGTTCGACTATGTGACCAAAACCCAGACAGTCAAGTTTAGTTTTCTTCTTTAAAGTTCAGAGTATTAAAGATACAATGCGCAACAGATGGCAAATTGTCAACAAACACTAAGGCAGCAATTATTTCCTACATCAATATTAACTTCCCCCCTGAGTTAATGGCTGTGGGAAAATGATGCTTCCAGATGTCATCACAGAACAAATGTGAAATAAATTAAACAAGTAAGAAGTAGTTAACACAATCTGAGTCTATCTGCTTCTCTAAAATCCTGATATCTTCAGGAAAAAAATGTATTTACTATGACTAAGCCATTAGGTAATCTGTATGTAGTACTCATTAAATTTAGGAACCAACCTAATCCCTCCCATTCACGGTCAGGTGATTCCTATCACCCGAGGCCTGGCTCCTGCACTGAAGTATATGGTGTAATATAACTTTATTAGCAATCATTTCAATCATTTCAATACAGGAAAGAAGTAAATGGCTGCGTGGTGGTCTTTGGGACACAGTGTAACATCCAAGCAGTCTCAGGACCTTGTCTTGAGGGGACCAATACTAAACCACAATGTCGCGATATGCTATTTTACACAGACACTTGGGCTAACCTCCTGAAAGACAAGACTGATTTACACTGAAGTCAGAAGCAGGAGTGTTAGTGATAATCTTCCTGGTAAACACACAGCTAGCAAATGACCTAGCCTCTTTGCTAGCTACAGCTTAACTTACTGGAGAGACAAGGGTTTAGACAACCAGAGGAATTCAGCTTTGAAAACAGTTTATTAGTGTGTCCATGCTAAAAAGACCCACAGCAGAGGCTCTGCCTACACAGACACACATTTTTTAATTGTAATTGCATTTGGGCTCACCTGGCAAATCCCACTGCATGGCTGAGACTATCTGCAAGAGATGCTTGCCTCTCTTCATCTTGCGCCATCATCAGTTTTTCCAAGAGAACCTTGAACCGCTCCATCAGCGGCGTCAAGAGGTCCTTCATTAAGGCCCGCTTGTTCTCTGCTGGGTAGTCACTGCTAACAATCAGTGCGCCCGCTGCTTCGTAAATGAAGAGTTGGTCGTCACTGCTCAGCAAGGACTGGTAACCATTCTCCTGGAAGGGAATTTTGTCTTATCTGAATGTTTACATTTTAGTGCCTCTCATTTAACTTAATAAAGAATAAGCACAAGAGAGATAGGAAATATAATCTACCACATTGGCTCATATACCAAGCATTCATAAAGACAGATGGTGGTGGCACATGCCTTTAATCCCAGTGCAGGGGAGGCAGAGGCAGGAGGACCTCAAGGTCAGCCTGCTCTACAAAGTGAGTTCTAGGACAGCCAGGGCTTGTTACACAGAAAAGCCTTGTTTCAAAAAATATGTGTGTGTGTACATACACACACACACAGATATATATATATATATACACACAAACCAACCCACCAAAACAAAATATACATGTATATCAAAATGTACTTATAAACTATCTCAACTTAAGTCCTTTTAGTGAAGTGACACTGACTCCAGTCTGAGACAAGAACTCTAGTGTTAAGTGGCCCTGACAATGACAAGTACGATGTCATCACAGACTAATCTACAAGGTGAGTTTCTTCTCTTCCATTAAATTTCAGCTACATTTAACACTACAGAGAAATCAGAACATACTCCACACTGTAAAGTCCTTCTATTACTGATAAGCTTGTCATCAAAACAACCTTGGTGAACAGATCCAAATAAACTGTGCACACACACCCCACCCCCACTAGTTAAACACAAGTAGGGCCCAAGAGGCATAGGTATTGTTGATATCTGGGGAAGACACTCAGAAGATACTTACAGGTGGAGAAAGGGTTAATAGATCTTGTATTCTATTCAAAATATCCTCAATGAAAGGGTTCATTTGTTTACTGAATGAAATCAAGAAGAAAACAAGGTAAGTAATGTGCTCACAAGCTGCTAAAATATCAACCCTCCTTTTAAAAGAGAAGGGACCAAGGCTCAGTTTTATGTTAGCCAATCTGATGACTAAAATTAGCATATGAGCAATTTAAAAAGTTCACCTGCTCTGTAGTGAAGTATTGCCAAGAGAATGCTACTTAAGTACTTTTCACATTAAAAGAAAAGTACTTATAAAGGTACTACAGATAGCAGATTAGGTTAAAAATGTACGTGCAAGATGGGCATCACGTTGCAAGCCTATACTCCCAGTACGTGGTAGGTAGACAAAGACTCTCCAGGACCAAACAAATAAACAGAAACGCTAGCCTAGGGAGATGGCACAGCAATGAAATGCATGTGCCTTGCAAACATGATGGCTTGAGGGTAATACCTTGATCCCATAGTGGGAAGGCTGTATCCCTCACACATCACACACTCAATGCATAGAACCTATAAAACAATATACCAATATATGAAGTCGCATATGCAAACAAGGCTGACTACAGTAACTGGTCAGTCAGTAGGGAAAGAAGCCCGTGCAGGAGGAGCCACCTCTTCCCCCAGCGGCCCCCATGTGCACACTCCACAAGAGCGCTGAAAGCCAATACTTACTTGAGAGACTTGACAAATCTAGAAAACAGGTAGGCAGTTCTGCTCCGGACTTTAGCACTGGAATGCCACAGACCCCTGTGGTCTAAGAAAGCCATCTGAAGAAAGAGACAGTGATCGTTTCTGTTCTGATTCAAGCATTTCATTGTCAATACTGCATTTCTGCTCACACCCAATTGTAGTTCTGGGCAGGGCCAGGAATAAGGAGGAATGGCACATCACACACAGCTCCTAAGCACAGGACTAACATAAACTGTCACCCAACGTTAGATTAAACTTCTGACTCTGAGAAAAGTTAGAGAACAAGGACAGAACACTATCTGATCATCAAAAACCGAGTGAAACACACTTACTAGTACACACGGAATGTGCTGAGGTTCAACAGTGAAAAACTTCTCATATCGAACAACAGTTTCAAAGAACTCCAGAGTCACGGACGTGTGCTGATAGGAGCTGACACCTGATGTCACCAACTGGAAAGGGAAAAATGAAGAGACCCATTTTTGTTTACTGAAACATCCATAATTCCCTTCGTAAAAACACACCAAGCTCTAACGATTAAGAACCCGTGAGCCCACAGCACAACACGCATAGCACATCTTTCACAGTAAAGGACCCTTGGTGTACCTACCGTTCGCATCATGTCCTGCAAAGCACTAGCTTTTGAAACGTCACCTGAGAAGTGAGCACCATGTGACACTGGGAGAGCTTCCGCCAACATGTACAGCAATCTTACTGCCACTTCAACCTCCATGAAGCGTGTAGTCTGCCAATTCCTACCAAGGCACAGAAGTATGTGACATCTGACATAAACTTTAGATAACTCCTGATACTCAGGACAGGAACGCACCACCAGAACCGTTTCAGTGGCACAGCCACTGGTGAGTTGTCCGTTCCTGTAACCAACCGTAATGAAACCCACTGGCTACCAACCCAGCGGGAAGTAACACTGTGTGTGTGGGAAAGATGGCTGAAGTACATTGACTGCGTGGATTGCAGTTTCATAAGTATACGAAACAGACGTGCTACTAAAAACCATTCTTAGAAATATCCTGAATGAGTTAAAAAGTCAAACCCTTTTTGTCAAGCAATGTAATTTATGCCAGAGGTAGACACAAGTAAACTACGGAGCAAAACAAACTGCAGGGACATAAGGCGCGATGGACGCTGCGCGACTCATTTGCAGCACACCACCCCCGCACAAGAGGAGCCTTACTCTAACAGCAGAACTTACTGCAGTGTGGCACTCAACACTCTGCGAACGGAAGCCAGCACTAGCTCCGGGGACACCTGAGCGAGCCTGTCCAACAGCAACTTCAGCTGTTTTCTGTACTCTACAAACATGGCTTCATCTTCACCCTACAACACAAGTTAAAAGCTTGGTCTTAATGGTTTAAGTGCAGCATCAAGATGGCGCAGGTTAGGAGCACTTTACGCCAGAGCTGACAGCTGCTCTCCTTACCTGCAGCCAGGAGAGGGAGGAGGAACCGACCAAGGCAGTCCTCGGACCTCCAATGCAACACCCTGGCCTACCCTCACAAGAACAACCAATAAATTTACATAAACGATCAGTTAACTCCTATTTTTTATCTTTGGATAGAAAAATCACAAATGCTCAGTAGCACATCCCTTCCTGCTCACTAACCTGCAATCCTAACACTAACCTTAGCCATTAAAGGCCTGGGTCACACACAGTCTAAGGAGGGGGACAGGGCTGAGAACACTCACGCCCCTGACGTGCTAACAGTGTGAGGACTGGGGCCAGTGTGCTGGTTACCACCTCTATTATCTTCCGCAGCACACACCTCAGCAGCTCAGGCCCCAGTGTCCAGGACGCACTGGGAAGCAGTCCTCTGTGGCTCTGAACACTTTTAGATGAGCAAGTTCAGCTGAGTTTCACTCTCACCCTCTCCAGACTGAGCCGCAACCCAGCACTCCAGGTAAATGCACCGTGAGAGAAGATCATCAGTAATATGTCAGGTGTACGTTCAATGTTAATAAACATTCTTTTTCTTTCCTTGGACTGCTATAGACATAATCTAGGGCCTGCACGCAGCAAGCAAAGGCTCTCCCACTGAGTTATATCCCAGGTTCCCTTCTGTTTCTTTTTTTTTTGTTTTTGTTTTGGTTTTTCGAGACAGGGTTTCTCTGTAGCTTTGGTGCCCGTCCCAGAACTAGCTCTTGTAGACCAGGCTGGCCTCGAACTCCCAGAGATCCGCCTGCCTCTCCCTTCTGTTTCTTTTGAGACAAGGTCTCACTTTGTAACCCAGTATGTAGCCCAGGCTGGCTCAACAGTTATGGCAATCTTCTTGCCTAAGGCTGCCAACTGCAGGGGTTTCAGGCATAGGCCACCAAGGCCAGTTTGCAAGATTCTGTATGTACGAGTGCATATGAGCAGACAAGAGGTCAACCTCGGGTACTGCCTTCAGGAGCTATCCATCTTCCTCATTAAGACATGGGACTCAATGCTTAGGCAAGGCTGGCTGCAAATGCACGAGGGAGTCCCCGAGGTCTACCTTCCCACCTTCCTAGCTCTGAATTACAAGCAGGCACTACCAAATCCAGCTGTCTACAGCCATCAACCCTAATGTTAATGCTTACACAGCAAGCACTTGACCAAATCAGTCGCCTCTCCAACCTCTTACAGTGAAGGTTTCAGGTCTCCATGAGTGTTACCCCAAACTGACATTAATATACATCACTAAAAACAAGACTGATTTAAAACATTATTTCTCATTTTAAAAGGGTTTCAAACTAAAATATAAAATACTAATTTAATGCAAACAAACAATAAAATTAAAACCAGTTCTTTGATGTAAAATTACTTACTTCATTTTCAAAGTTATATTCTTCATCATAAGTCAATTTTTTCATAACGGCCAACATGATTGCCTAAAATTAAAAAGGAAACATTTGTTAATTGTTCTTTTTAATCTAGAAGTTGAGCTACATTTCAAAGTAGACTTCAGACAAAGAATTGATCAGGTCAGTGCTGGAGAGATAGCTCAGCGGTTAAAGAGCACTGACTTGCCCTTCCAGAGGACCTGGGTTCAAATCCCAGCACTTGCATGGCAGCTTGCAACTGTCTGTAATTACAAGATCTGACATCCTCACATAGACATATACATGCGGGCAAAATGCCAATGCACATAAAATAATAAAAATAAATTTTAAAAAAAGAACTGATCAGATTGATCTGCTTTAGATGGGCATCTATACCACTCACTCCAAGGCTCAGGGAATCTCATGAGGAGGAGGTGGTAGGATGGCAAGGGCGGAGTGGTGGGTACAAACCTGAGTTAAAACAGTCCTTCATGGGCTGGAGAGATGGCTCAGTGGTTAAGAGCATTGCCTGCTCTTCCAAAGATCCTGAGTTCAATTCCCAGCAACCACATGGTGGCTCACAACCATCTGTAAGGAGGTCTGGCGCCCTCTTCTGGCCTTCAGGCATACAGACAGAATGTTGTATACATAATAAATAAATAAATATTTAAAAAAAAAAAAACAGTCCTTCATGGAGGAAGGCTACCCAAGACTCAGGAAACAAACAAATCACAAGTCCCTAAAACTCAACAGATTCACTAAGCCCTGCCCCCCAGGGCTATCCACTCATGAAGGACTGCCGGGAAAAGATTATCCAACACACTGTGCAGAGGAGTTAGCACCCAAAGCTGGGTGGGCTCTCAAGGATGCAGCTGCCTTGGAGCTGTCTCTGCTCACCTAAGAAACCCCCTCACCCAAAGTCTGGTGAAGAACTCCAGTAAACGCACTGATTTGGGGGAAGAAAAATCTATCATTGGTTTAAAGAAGCCACTTACCTCTATATTAGCTTTTTGCTGATCTGACAGCACTGAAAGCTTAAAATAAAAATAAACAATAATTTACTTTTAATGTTATACTTGCTTATCAATTTTTTTCTAAGCAATCAGTATCTTCTAAAAACAACACACAAAGGAGCTGGTGGTACAATGACAGGGGAGAGATTTCCCCAGCATCCCTGGGTCTAATCTCCAGCATAAAAAAATAAAACACACAAATTCTTGCTGAGTAGTTTGATAGCAACCAGTCAATTCCTAACTTCAGATGTAATAATATCATGTTTAGTAAATAACTTGATTGATCTGATTGATTAAATTGTTTATCCTGTATTTAGAAAAGAATTAAGCTCTAAGGCAGTAAAGGATGTTTTTGCTGTTCTGAAGCAGGGTCTCAGTATGTAGCTATGGTTAGCCTGGAACTCACTATACAGACCAGGCTGGCCTTAAACTCAGAGATTTGCCTCTGCCCCACCGACAACTGAGATTAAAGACATGCTTGACCATGCTTAGTTTCTTAAAACAACGATCATAGCTCCCGCAATCCTAAAAACCCTTCTGCATACAAAATTACATTTCTAAGAATGAAGAAAGCCTCGATATAATTAAGTATAATTGGTAAAAACTAACAAAAACAGGAATGGTCTTTCATTTAATGTCATAATGAGAAGCAACTAGTCTTCAGAACACCGCACACTGCACTACGGGAACCTTCACCATCACACTTTGTGTTGTTACTGGGAAGCAGCTGTCAGCAAAGAGTTTAACAAGTTGTTGCTGTGTTCAGAAACACACAGGTTTAAAGGAACACACAGAAAACAAGAGTAACCCCAGACCACATTTATGCCTCATAAATGTATTTTGTCTTCTGAGGCAAGGGCCTCAGGTTGCTTATGGCTAGTCTTGAACTTGCTGTGACGCAGACAATGGCCTGAACCCTTTCCCTATTCTAAGTGCTGGGATCATAAGTATGGCTCACCAAATCCAGGTTAGTGTATTTCAGAACTTATTCACATTTTGTCTATATTTTTTACGTAAAATAAATAAAAACTACAAAGAAGAAAGCCAGTAAATAAGTAACAGAATATATCTATATATCTCTCTGTCTTGGAACAAGGAATATGAGATTATTTTCTCTTTCTTATTCTCCATTTTTAACAGCTCTTTAAATATCTACTAGACAAAACGAACACGATGACTCACCTGTTTCAAAATATGCAGATAATCGTAACAAAACCCAATAATGTTGGAGGAGATATCATCATCCTCGTGAACTAGCAGCTGTAGCATAAGTGGAACTTTGGTCTCGATAGCTTCGAGTGCCTCTTGAGCATTCTTAACAGCCCCATTCTTAATTAATTTAGTCCAGCTAACTATTAAGGACTGTCCCATTCCATTTACCAGCTTAGAAAACCTGGCCACGAAGTCCAAATCTTCTTCCTATGAGCAGTAAGCAAAGACCACAATATAACCACCTACCTTGGGGAAGAGGAAAGCCCTTGAACTTTAGCAAGAATGTAGTGCCAATTACAGGGCTCAATCTTAAAAAAAAAAAAAATACTATGTAATCGGTGATGACATGGATAGGTTAGTGTGGGCGTGGGTGGGCGCCATTTCAGGAGCCAGTCTTCCCCTTCCACCAAGGGTTTCAGGAATGAAACTCCAGTCGTAAGGACCTCAAGGTAAGGAATTTTATCTGCTGAGCATTTTGCTGGCCCCCAGGGCTCAATGTTAAGACAACAGCTATCAATTCTGTCATTATGACAGTAAAATTATCAGAATATGAATTTTTCTGCTACCATTATTAGCCAATAGTACTCTGAAAGCAACTATGTTGTTTTTTGATTAAAGAAATATTTTGCATTTTTGGTGTTTTGCACACATATCTGTGCCACATATGTGTCTAGTGCTCGGAGGCCAGAAGAGGGCACTGGAGTCCAGGAACTGTAGTTTCAGACGCTGTAGAAGCAGCCAGTGTTCTCAACCATGCCTACAACTGCTATTCTAATGATGACAGTCCTGTGGATATTACCCAAAAAGGGAGGGAGGGAAACAAGAAAGACCTTAAGTAAAAGAGACGTTTCCGAGCTGCCTTTCCTAACTGTTCAGCGACGTCAGTGCTGCTGCACTTGCACTGCCTGTGTAATGGCTGACAACAGTCCTTTCCGAACTGTCTGACTTCGGCCTCTACATCCCCACAAAGACACAGCTGCTATCAGAGCGGCCCGCTTGAGTCACTGCCAATGCTATAGGCTTCCCGATTATTAGTTATCCATGAGCTCCTCTCCCACAGACAAAGGCTCGACTTTCACTATTTTAGATTTCCTCTTCTTAAAAGACCCAGACACTAAGTAAGGCAGAAGAAGGTAACCGAACCTCTGGTGCACGAAGAAGGAATCTACAAGAACCATATTACTGACATTATCACCAATACAAGACATCTTAGGGCCTGGCAGGACTGCCACCAAGCCTGACAACCCGAGGTCCATCCTCAGACCCACCTGGTAGGTCCCCATGTGCACTCTAGCACTGGAGCACACACAGCTGTAGCTAAATCTGAAGTGCTGCCATGGGCTCGGTGGGGCTCGGTGACAGTGCTAGTACGACGCTTTGCCTCCATTTCTACCACACACGCAAGAACAAAGTCCTCGTATTACCTAAGTGACTAACTCACCACACTGAGACCCATCAGTCTCAAACGAGTGGGAGAAAGGGCTCAGAGCTTTTGCTCTTCCAGAGGACCTGTACCCACATGGCAGCCTAAAACCACCTTAACTCCAGTCCCAGAGGCTCTGATCCCCTCTTCTGGTGTCCTTGGGCACCAGGCATACAAATGATGCAAGCACAGCCATGCAGATAAAACACACATACACATAAAATAAAATGTGAAAAAATACATTAAAATTCAAGTCTATGATGAAAACGAAGCTTTTATGGTTACTAGGACTAACCTGGGTCAAAGGTCAAATGTTCTGTAATGTAAATGGTGGATTTGTTACTCAGGGCGCGATCAACACTGTAAACTTGCAAAGTGCACACACCACTCTGACTGTTCAGTGTCAGAATGGGTTTAACCAAATGTGCAAAGAAAATGCCACAGATATTAGTTGGGGGGTTGGGGAATATTGTATTCAGGTGTGTGACTTTTATTTATGCTGCATTTGTTTAACTCTGTGAAGCTGTCTAAAACACCCGATGGTCCTAATCAAGAGATGAACAGTCGGTACCGTGGCAGAAGCAAAGACAGGTAGAACTGGCAGGCAGAGTGTATAAACAGGAGAAAGGAGGAAGAAGAAGAGCAAGAGAACAAGGAGAGGAGGAGATCAGGGGCCAGCAACCCAGACAGCCACGGAGTAAGAAGGAAAATAAGATATACAGAAATAAAGATAAAAGCCCAGAGAAAAAAGGTAGCCGGGATAATAAAAATAAGGAAAGCTGACAAGAAATTAGCCAGGACAGGCTGAGCATTCATAACTAATAAGCCTCCGTGTGTGATTTACTTAGGAGTTGGGTGGTGGGCCCCTCCAAAAAGTCAAAAGAGCAAAAACATCACACAATATTGGCATTCTCAGAATATAGTGGTTTACTATTAGTTCAAGGACATCCCCCAAAATTCAGGGGGAAGAAATCCACTGACCTGGTCAATGCTGAAAAACCCGGCAGTCTGCAACACTTGACACAAGGACTCCACCAGTTTCATCTTCTCCACAGGGTCCATCCCTTTATTCACGATTTCAAATAAACAGTCGCACGCCTCCTCCCGCAGAACTTCTACGGACATGTGACTCAGCAGCATATTTATAAACCTAGTGACAGGGGGTAAAGATTTTATAACATTTTCAGCTCACAAGTTTTAGAACCAACTCTCCAATCTTTAGTTTAGGAATTACAGGTGTACGCACCTATCATTGGCTATGAGGGATAAGTCTATCCAAGAGACGTAAGCCCCAACTACTTCAAGGCACTGGCACAGCACTTCTGAATTGGTATACTGGTAATTGTGTAGAATCTGGTACCACGACTCCACCAGATTTGGAATGCACTGTTCTCTCATGGTATCTTTTATCAGAGTATTCCTGCGAGCCTCCTAAAAACAAACACAAAAGACAAGGAAGATTGTGAGACAGAGCTAGACGTCCAAGTTCAGTTGCACACAGTAATTTCCTCTACATGAAACCTCCAGGCTTGTTAAACAGTCCTGACCATGGCTTCCTATTTATCTGCTCTAAAATTACATCCTGTGATTCTTTGTGTTTCCTTTTTCCGTTCTATTCCTTGGTGCCAGACTTAATTTATTAAATAAAACTATAAATAAGCATTGCTTAGAAATCTTAAGCATGTGAAATTATCTCCAAATATTAGACAAAAATGATTCTTAAGCATTTAGAAAAAACGAGTGACTTATATGTACAGTAGTTATAGTTTTAAAATATTATAAACATTTAGAGCTATTTCCAGTGGTGTTTCTGTTGTGTGTGTGTTTTTTGTAATGAGACAAAGTTCTCAATAAGTAACTCAGGATGGCTTTAAACTTGAGGCCTCCTACCCCCATTTCCAAGTGCTAGAGACAGCCAGTTAACTTCCCACACTCTTTATTAAGCACTTCTATACTGAAGTGGTAGAGATCAAACCCCGGGCCTCCTGCACCCCATACACCAGTGCTTCCTATTACTTACTTTAGGATATGGCTTGATTAAGGCTGTGCTTCAGCTATAAAGTGATGAAACACTCCAATACATTACTAGCACTACTTAACAACAAACAAACAAAAGGCAAAGGAGATGTCTAGACGCATAAAGACTCAAATGGAGGGCTTGGGCACACGACTGGCGTGGCCCCGACATCTACACTCATAAGCCTTTACACTTGTTCAGAAGCACTCAGAATGGATGACATTTCACAGGAACTATGAGAAAACAAACACGTACTTCACTGGTGACAACAGTGGCTTAGCAGAGGCAGGCGGATGTCTGCCAGTTCCAGGACAGTCAGAGCTACGCAGAGAAACCTTGTCTTGGAGGGGGCAGGGGTAAGCAAACAAATGAAACAATGTAAGACTCTCTGTCCTCTTCATCATATGCTTGTTTCCTACAAAGCACACACTAAGAACCAGTCAGCCTGAAGTTACTTGCCTCTGATGTGTGAACTACATCACGGTCCACCAACTCTGAATCAATGGCCATGAGGATGCGCAGGTACAGATCCACACCCCTTGGGTTTAGGTCCACGACTGAGAGAATGTCAAAAAAAAACTTGGGCCATTTAGTGAGATACTCTGTAACAAAAAGCAAGGCGAAGACTTGGGCTGCTTTGTTTCGTATAAAGGTCTTCTCTGGTTGGGGATTCAGCATCTGGCAAAGAGAAATATCCATGAAATTAAATCCAAACTATTCAAAAGCACACTATTTTTTCTATTTACCATTAGTTGGCAAAAACCCAATTAAACTTCAACATTGCCCAGATTAGCGGCAACACAGCAAAAATGCAAAATTACCCATGCGTGCAAGTAACCAGTCACATGATGAGCAAGTGAATAATGCCTGCCTCTACGAATTTGTATTTCCCTCAGTGTTGGGGATAAAACTGTATGCCATTTAAGGATTCTACCCAGGCCTTTCTTAACCCCCAGTACCACCAGGGATGGGAGAGCATGGGTTGTTTGCCTGTTCTGAGTCAGGGTCTTTTGTAGCCCAGGTTGGCCTCAGTCAAAGGGATCCACTCAACTTCCTGCCTGTGTGGGATCAAAGGTTTGAGGCGCCAGGCCCAGCCCAGGCCTTATTTTTATGTGACAAGGTCTCCTATGCAGCTCAAGTTGGCCTTTAACTTGTTCAAACTCCAGGCTGGCTTCAAAACACCAATCTTCCTGCCTCTGCTTCCTGAGTACTGAGATACAGGGATGGACCAAGGGATCTCCTTTACTAAGCTCCATGAACAGAATTTTAACAGTTCATTTCTTTTTCTCTTTTTGCCTTTTGTTTTTCAAGACAGGGTTTCTCTGTGTAGCCCTAGCTGTCCTGGAATTAACTCTGTGGACCAGGCTGGACTCAAACTCAGAGATCTCCCTGCCCCTGCAGGGATTAAAGGCGTGCACCACCACTGCCACCCAGATCATAAAATTTCTAAGAAAAATATCCAGTTGTTTTTCTTTGGCTGGATCTTAAAGGAAAATACTATAGCGACAATAGAATGAAATGAACAGATTACCTGAGCCTGAAGCCATGACAGGAGCGTCTCCCTGATCAGCTGCTGCTGAGCTGTGCTGAGTTCTGAGTACCTGGTAAAGAGATAAACAGTGACTACATTGCCATCTGTGGCTTTGAATGCAAATTCATCTATCAAAAGGGAATTTTACAGCATTACGGCACCTGGTTTCCTAAAATGCATGGCAAAGTCCATTAGCACAGTTGTGAAGAATGCACAGACAAGCCTGCCAGACAGGCCAGTCAGCGAGCTCAGATCTGCGGCTCAGTTCACGCTCAAACAGATGACAGCTATGTGATTTCTTAAGCTAACCATGCACCGAAGTCTATGGTCTACAGAATAAGCCTGTAGCCTAGCTAGCTCAGTCTAAATAAATGAAAACACATTCACAGCCCAGATATAATGACTACACTGGTCGTTTACTATCTATATATATTTTGGTTTCCTCAAGGACAGAAAAATTAGACACGCCTGTTCCAACAAATCTTCGAGATTAAAAACAATGGAAAGACGTACTTGTATTTAACTTGATGTTCTAATACTTGGAAGCAGAAAAACTTTATGTGATCATCACTGTAAAAGAAAAAAAAATAGATAATCAGAAAATAAATCAGGGAAAACAATGGCAAAATGCTAGTAACAGCCGTGAAGTTTCTAAAGCGAGGCTGCTTGCCTGGCTTTCTATTTACCAATTCTATTTTACTTATTTTTATTATTGTACTAGGTACCTAACTCAGGGCCTCATGAATTCCAGGCAAAGCTTTACCAATAAGCCATAGGCCCAAGTCCTGGATTTAAAGGGTTAAGAGAGCTCTAAATACAATTCCCAACACGTGGCAGTCTGTTCCATTTTCTAAACAACACGACCACGTGCTCTAATACACACCCTACCCTAAACACAGCGCTCCGTAGAGGCCCCTGCCCCAATGCTAATATGGAGTCAAGGTCCCTAGAACAACCTCTGTGCTGTATTTGATAATGGTCAGGAAGATGCAAGCTGACAAACAGCAGCAAAGGCTGACCAAACCAAAGATGCCAGGCATGGCTTACTTGAAACTTAAGCATTATTAGTCTGATTCTCTTATAGGCAAATACAAAATAAAGAGGGTAGAGGGACTCGGGTCGCCCTCAAAGTTCACACAAGAACTAAAGGATAAAGAAAACCACCTTTGTAGGATGGGAGGAGGACCCAACAGCCGTCCACTACCTATTTCTAACTCCCTCTAGGGGTAACATAGCCTACAATTCTAACAGAATTCCTTAGGAGTCCAGACAGACGGTGAGTGAGGCAGGCTGTGTGTGAGGACACCCTAAGGTGTTCAGGAAAAACAGTCCCAGTAAACGCAACCAAGCTGCAGCCAAACAGGATTGGGGACAGCACACCAGCAGCTCCGGCCAGAGGCGTCACTAAAGACCCGCGCGGCTGCTCCCATCGGCGGGCTGCCTGTGCTCTGCGAGCTCACTGTTTCCCACAAGCTTCGCTATGCCCATTTTCCATCCTTACTAAGAAGCTAACTTAACTAATGATGAAATGGGTATACACGTTCCTATTTCCATGAAACTGCGCCTGCTGCTTCAGAGAGACTACGGCAAAGTCACACCGCAGGGGCAAGCCTTTTCAGCGTGGTATGTGGCCTCAGTCAACAGCAATACAGAGCTGGAGGGAAATACTGTTAAGACCCACTTTCACCCTTCCTGACTTCTCTTCTCCTCAGAGGTCTGCTGGAAGCACACAGGGTGGACTATGGAAGTCATCAACAAGACCTTGGTCCAGACAAGGGATAGTAACTGAATAGTGATATACTCTAAGTGAAAGCTTTTGAATAAGATATATATCACTAATGGTCACCTCCTTCACCAACTTCCAACGAACAGTAAGACAAGAACAAGTTCAGTGTAACCTATACCAGTGCACAATACACAAAGAAAAGGATAGTTTGGGCTGAAGAGATGGTTCAGCAGTTAAGAGCACTGACTGCTCTTCCAGAGGACCTGGGTTCAGTTCCCGGCACCCACATAGCAGCTCACAACTGTCTCTAACTCCTCACGCACACATATAAGCAAAACACCAATAAAATAAAAATAAATAAAATTTAAAAAAGGATAGTTTTACTGAAAAATCAATTCTGAATTGGCTCAAAAATTGGTTTCCTATTTTTCTCTTTTCATGCTACTAATAGTTTTTCTAAAAGGCAAATCACAAAATGTTTTTGTGAAAATACTTCCCAAAGGAAAAACTAAAATGCCTCACTTTCTGGAAACATCAATGCTTCCAGACAACATGGAGACTCCAGTCTTTACCTGTGCGTTTTCTGTGCCAGAGCCTCTGCGCACACCTGCCAGGCATCCGGGGAAATCTTTAACTGCTCAAAATAAGCCAGGGCCTGAAAGATTGCAAAACAAAGCAACACGGTTCATTCTGAATTCAGATGCCCTATGCATACTAAACAAAGGGCGGGGTAAACCAATAATCAACAACGATTTGGGTTTAATACGTCAGCAAAAACATCCTATCCAGGCTTCTGAATATGTGCAAAGTCCAGATGGTTCCCCCAAAATAGATCAGTGACCAGTTAACAGACACTTAAAACAGTTTCCTTATGGTAAAGGAGATGGCGCAATAAAGAAGACAGAAGAAAAGCCCAAGTGTTCTACCAAATGCAACACTGTCAAGGTATACACAGTCATAAAAGGGTCTCTGAAGGGTGCACAGAGCACACATGGCCTCCCAGGATGAGTAAATGCTAAACAAAATAAAACACAAAACTTTCTGGCCAACGACTAATCTAGGATGGGTGAGAGGGGAGGGAGGTGCCAATCTCTTTTAAAACCTCTACCTTCTAAGCTGGTGAACACTCCATGGTGCTAGGAAGGAGACACGAAGGTACGGAAGCCCTTGACCCTTCTAGGCATCTCTTCCATTTGGCTGTTTCTGAGTTGTATGAATTATATCAAACTGACAATATTAAGTACATTGCCTTCCTATAGCCAATTATCAAATCTGTGAGAGACTTGGTAGTCCTTGATTCAGCAGGCAGTCGTCAGTACAGATGGTCTGGAGCCACAACTGCAGTGAAGACCAGTCTTGGGTAACCCTAAAATCCTTGGCAATGTCAGAGTTTCTACAAAACCTATGACTACCACTGTGAACATTTCAGGAGCTAGGACACAGGGCAAATGGCATCACTACACTGCTGCTAATATTTCACTCACAAGTAAGGGGCAGGGCTCATCGGCTAAAACCCTCATTAATATATTATTTTCTTTAACAACAGCAAGGGCTAGGCACGCAGCTCAGAAGGCAGAGTTCTTGGCTAGCTAGGAGCTCCAGGCTAAATCCTAGGCCAACAGAAATCAGGTGGGGCGGTGCTTGTCTTAGTGGTACCAAAGTTCAAGGTCATTCTCAGCTACCTAGCAAGTTTGAGGCTGGGGGTGGGGGAAGATAAGTGAGACCCTGTCTCAAAATAAATTCAACAAAAGGTTTTAAGCTAAATTGGGTGTCTGAGCCTGGGAAGAGGGAGGGAATAACTAGAACTCTTTCCATTTTGGTCTCTGGTAAGACGTAAGATGGCTCAGCAGGAAAAAGGCACCTGAGTTCAATTCCTGGAACTCAGGAAAAAAACAGACGCCATGCAAGTGCCACGATAATCATTCCCCTGCCCCACAACACACACACCTGCACAGTTATTTTTTAAAATGTTGACTATTGGAACTTAAAAATTAACAGAATCCAGGAGGTGGCACACTCCTTTAATTCCAGCACTTGGGAAGCAGAGGCAGGTGTTATCTATGAGTTCAAGGCCAGTCTGGTCTACAGTGAGTTCCAGAACAGGCAGGGTCACACAGAGAAACTGTCTCCAAAAACAAAAACAAACAAAACTAACAAAATTAAAAAAGAATATATTAAAAAATAAGGATAGGAACTCGACATGCTGACGTACGTATGCCTACAATCCCAGGACTCAAAAATCAATGTAGGTTTGCCAAAAGTTGGCGACTATCCTGGGCTATAGCGTCAGTTTTTGCCTCACACAAACAACAAAACACACAGCAGAAAGTGTCAGATATGGCGGTGCACACCTACAATTCCAGAACACGGGAGGCTGAAGGAGGAAATCAGAAATGCAATGCCATCCTCAACATGGCTAATCCAGAGCTAGCTTGGCCTACATCCTGTCTTCAGTCTCAAACAAAACAAAAACAACAGAGCTAGCAAGATAGCTCAGTGCATGAATTTTGATTCCTAGAGCCCACATGGTAGAGGAAGCAGAAGCAGACTTCTTCAAGTTGTCCCCTGAACACATACACGTACACCATGGCAGGCTCACAAAGCTCTCAGCCCACCAAATAAATACATGAAAAAACTAACCCCTGACTCTGCCCATCCCCAGTCTAACAAGTCCAACAAACAAATGAAAGCAGAGAAAAGGGACGGGGAGACTGCTCAGCAGGTGAAAAGCGCTTCCTGTCTGTGATTGGAGACGGTCCTGGAACCTACAGAAAAGTGGGAAGACGGACATTTTCCACGAAGTTGTCCCCACACTGACACATACGCCAGGGGCACAGTAACAACTGCTCAGAAGAAAGGCCAGTGGCGGCGGACTGCTGCAGCGACTCCAGTGGACACGAAGAGGAGACGGCTGACAGTTCTCGGTGAGTACCATGCCAGGCCAGGCGACACAGCAAGATGCTGCCAGAAACAAACTCAACGGTGCTTGCAAGACAGCTCCGCTAAAACCTCTGGGGTTTAGTGAAAGTTGTTCTCATAAAAAAAAAAACTAGAGTAAAACTCAGCAGTAGAATCCTTGCTTAGGCTCAATTCCCAGGTAACAGCCTAGACAGGAAGCCACCAAAAGCTACACTTGCCGTAGAGCTGCTTGGACAAAGGGGTAGACTTCACGACATGCGTGGCACATGTGACAGCGGCGGCTCCCAACGCCACTAAGGTGAATGGAGAGGTGATGCAGAGGCAAGAAAGACACAGGGGCGTTTGTTTGTTTTCAATTAATTAAACATTTCTTTTAGTTTCCTTTTGTGGGCACTGCAGGGGTGAAGGGCGGATACGAAGGAACTGGGGTGCATGATGTGAAATTTTTTTTCACGATGCCCTCGTCCTTTATTTTTTTTATTTATTGAGCTCTACATTTTTCTCTGCTCCCCTCCCTGCCTCTCTCCTTGATGTGAAATTCTTAACCAATCAATAATAAAAAAATCACGATAAGGATGCTAAAGTGTAGCTTTTCACAGTTGACAGCGTCTGGAGTGGGTACTGGTGGGTAAGGGCAAATTTTCTCTCAGGGGCTGGCTACGGGGAGTTTGACCATGTTCCAGTGAGTATTTGGGCAACAAAATTGGACTTTTTTTTTCCCCTTCTTTTTTTTGCTGGGAGGTGGTTTTGGGGGGCAGACCTGAGAGGACTGGGAAGTGAGTGTGCTGGGTGTTCATGATGTGAAATTTCCAAATAATCAATAAAAATATTATTAAAACAAACAAACCACAAACAAACCCCCAATCACCCAATACATATAAAACAGCCAAAAGCTTTTAATTATAATCAGCTTGCAACATCAAAGGAGGCTAAAGGTCAGACTGCAATGTTTCAGCTCCTCTGAAAGCAGATGGTTTAAATCTCTATGAAAATAAAACCATTTATATATAAAAAGCCTGGACTTCTAGGTTTCTGAGATACTCAAATCTAGATTCCCATTATTTGCCATACTTGAAGGGTTAGTTACTTATTTATCAGCAGAGACATAGATCATATCATCAGAAACTGCTTAGGAGGTTTGTTCTTTTTTAAAAACCACTTTAAAAGAAGTTTCTACTACTTAAAAGCAAAACAAATACAGCTGTAATGCTAGGTGAGGTTAACTTTTAGCTCACTTACAGCAAGCTCTCTTCTTTGCTACACGAGTAGGAAGAAAGAAAAACCCCTCCTTCCTCTGCTCCTAAACTTCAGAGCACTCGCGTCTCTAAGCACTAATTAAAGACTTGTTCTTCAGTGTCTTCTTTCATCACTCAGCTGAAGTCCTTATGAGACTCACCGGCTACATTAGGATTAATTGTTTACATTTACCAAGTATGCCAGCATCTCCTTCCTAGTGGATTTCCTCTCACAAAATCGGTTCATATCACTTAAGGTGTGGCATATCAAAACTGCTTGTTTCCAGTCTGCAACGACTACACAGCAAGGAGGCAGCTGTCCCCAACACAGGAAAAGCAACTTACAATTCAGGCCAGCAATGGGAAAGCAGAGTGAGTATGCACTAGGAGACTGCAAGAGTTCTCTGCCCTTGTAACTAATTGCCTTATGGCTTTACAACAAAAGAAAGGCCGGGTGTTGCACAAGGACCTGCCTTCACACGTCAGGTTTCAACATGCTGGTTCAGCCAATTCAACAGAAATCAATCACAACACCTGATGTTTCAATATCAGCACACACTCACCTCAAATCTGTCAAGATGTATTAAGGCTCACTCAGGTCAGATGTGTTTTCTGTTTAAATCCTCCAATGCACATTTGTGTAGCATGCTCTGAAGAACAACTAAATTGACGGACTTACCCTCTGTCTAAAGTCGGAATCAGCATTTGGATTTAGCCCTAAAAGAGCCTGTTCATCCATGTCTGCCGTTATTCCTGGAGTTTTCCAATCACAATAGACGTGGCTTCTAATCCCACAGAAGAATCCACAATCATCTGCACACAGAAAACAAAAGATGGTTACCTGGGATGTAAGAAGTGGCCGAAAAGACACAGCTCTGAAGAGTCAAGGGAGCCTACATCTCACCAGACCAGGGCAGGCCTGACCCTCAGCACAACCGGGGAGTATAACAAGCACGCCATTAAGGCTCTCAGGTGCTACTACTGTCCGGCAAAGCTCGCCAGCCAAGAAAGGATGTGTGCAGTGCTGGGCTGTCTGCCCCACAACGTGTGCCTGGGGAAATGAGAGGTTCCCTACTCTCAGATATGATCATAAGACATCTCTTAAAACAATTAGGATAGCAGGCCGCAGAGTTTAAAGCCCTTACTGGAGTGTCTACAAGTAGGGCTAGAGAAGTTACAAGAAAGGGCTCAAAAGCGAAAAACCAGTTATTTAGCACTGAACAATGACTTAATTCTGCCTTTTACAGATCTCTGCTCTTGCCAGCCAATGCTAGAAATACTTCGTAAATGACCTCCCTCACTTTAGAACGCACCCTCCCCCACCCCGGGCCCACACCTGCTTTCCTCTCCCCTAAATCCCTGGAAAGCAATCTACTTCACAATACAAAAATCTAGTATTCTCAAACTAGAACCTGGGAAGCCCCCAAAGACAGTTCTCTGATACACAAGATGCTTTTCTCTATGCACACGGAACAGACTTAAAGCCATGCGAACACTATGCGCTCGGGGATGGAAAAGTGCTCCCTAACCTGGATAAAGTGACTCCCCAGAACCTAGGTAAAAGCTAGGTGTGGCAGAGTTAGAGAGGTGGGGAAAAATACCAGGCAGATCCTCAAAGCTGTTTGGCCAGCTACTCAAGTCAAACTACTGAACTCCAGGTTCAATAAGACCCTGCCTCAAAAAAAGGTGTGATGGGAGTGTTTACAAGGGTGGGAGACAAAGAAATAGAAGGCAGTATGGACATATGTGAAATTGTCAAAAAATAAGTATATTGTGAAAATTAATGGGGGAAGCCACCTGATATTGATATTGGCTTCCAACTGCACACTTATAAGCACATACAGACACATGAAACACACAAATTACATTTTCTAGAACACTGTGAAGGTAGGGAAATTGGGCCTTACATTACTACTCCAAAGCTATAAAGGTTTTTTATTCATCTATTTTTAAATTATTACAGCTAACTAGAACTTAAAAGACCAAGAGATGAACGGGGGTCCTGTGCAGCCCTTTAGTAACATCGAAGCCAGGGCGCAGGATCCCTATACATTCCTGTTTTCCGTGGTATTTTTGGAATCAAAATCAGAATAGAAGATCCTGAGAGCCTTGGGAAGAAAGGCCAGCCTCTTCTCTCACCACTCACAGCCAGCCAGCAGACCACAGCAAGGCGATCTAAACCCAACTGTCCACGGGATTAGAACCAAACACTTCTGAACAACCAAGCCTACCATGCTGCATAATACGCAACGGCTTGCAACACCATATTGCCCGGCTCTCAAGTGGCCTTGTACTCATCTTTGCGTACACTTGCTCTTTCCAGCCTTGTGGTAAAACCCTGCAAGGCCTTCACATGGCAACTTACAGATCGCCCATGCGCTGACCCTACCAAACTGGATGAGATCCCCCTTACAAACTCTGCTTTGTTGCGACTGCCAGCTAGTTTTCTTTCATTGACGGTCAAAAACAAGGACTGTGAAATATGCATCACTGTGCTCCTGGAATTTAAAAATGCAGGGTTTGGGTTTTAAAAGTTCTGAATTTGAAGCAGGGAAATGGCTCGATGATTCCCTAGATCCACATGGTGAAAGAAGAGAACTGACTCCTCTCTGTGTATGCACACATACACACCTGTATACATACAAGGTAAATACATAAATGTAATTTTGAAGCCGTAGATTTATATTCCAATCTTGTCATTAAAAAACAAAAACTAGCTGGGGTGGTGGTAGCTCATGGCTTTAATCCCAGCACTGGAGAGGCAGGCAGATCTTGGGTGAGTTCAAGACCAGACTGGTCTACAGAGCGAGTCCCAAGGCAACCAACCTGAGAAACTATCTCAAAAAAAAAAAAAAAAAAAAAAAGCTAGGCCAAACCAAACCGGACAATGACAAAAAAGTCAAGGTAGCACATACCTTCTAATCTCATTGCTGGGGGGGGAGGGGGTAGAGGCACAGGATCTCTGAGACTTCAAAGCAAGCCTGGTGTATCTACATACAGATTATCTGGCTAGCTAGAGTTACAGTGAGATTTTTGTCTCAAAAACAAAACAAAAATTGAGGCCACACAGAAAACAGAAGTATTCATTCCTTTATATCAGAGGAAAAGAGGCAAAGTCCTAAAGACTACGGTGTAGGCAAAGCATGCCTCCAAATCTTATAAATTCAGAGGCAGGCACACAGGATGAACTAGTGGAAGCATTCTTAAACTAGAATGGTATTTTGAAGAGATGGGAAAGCAAAATTGTTCCACCAGGAAAAGTAAAGTATTAGTCCTCTTATAAATGCTCAGAGAGAAAAGTTAGTTTAAGAATTGCTATGAACCCCTGATTGAGAAACCTTCTAAAAGTTCCTCTCAATTATCTACTGCTTTGGGAAAAACTGCCATTTCAGTCTGATCTTGACAAGAGAAAAAAAAAAAGAGGCCCCACGGAAACACATGATCAACAGAAAAACCCTAAGCAAACGTGTTACAGTTGTCCAGAGAGCGAATCCCTCACAAACCCTCGCCATCTAACACGTTCAGAAAAAGCACTAGGGTGATCAAAATAAAATGTTCACCAATCTGTGAACAGAGCACTGAAAAGTTACCCCTGGTGCTAAAGGGTAACAGCTTCCTAATAAAGCCCGGGAGAGGACGCTTAGTATTCTGACTCACAGAGCCTTACAGACTTAAACACTGTTACAATATGGTAACATTTTATACGACCTGCAAAGGTGGGGGGGGGGGGAGAAATATACACTTAAACTATGAAGCCATAATTTTTCCTTAGCTATCAAGTCAAGAATCAAACAATGTGGAAAATTCCTCCACACCTACTTAAGCCTGTTTGAGACTGACTTAATCTTTCCAGCCTTTTTACATCAAGTTGACAAGTCGCTTTAATACAACGTAACTTCCCCCAGTAACAACTAATTAAGGCTTTCAAAAAGTACTCGTTTTTCAGGTTACAGGAAAACATCACGCTTCTCCACTGCTGCAGAACTGTAAAGAAGCAAAGAGGGGGAAAAGGGCTGTCCGTGCTGGCAAATTACTACGCAGAAATAACACTTTTTTCCTCTTATTTGTCCCGGGGCGGGGAGCGTATCAACTTGAGGTCTCCACACTCCGAAAGTATCACGAATGGGGTCGGGGAACAGCCTCCGAGGCCGGCCTCGCCCCTATCCTTTGCCCCGATCTCTCCCTGGGCGAAGCCTCGTGGCCACTCGGGTGATGAAACACCCGGCAACCGGCAGCCACGCACTCGGGACGAGGCCGCCACCTCTGGCCCCCAACCCCAAGCCCGGCCCGCCCGGCCCCGCAGGGTCCCCGGCCCTCCGCCCCCAGCCTCCAGTCACCATCACTCCAATATCTCTTCCTCGCCGGCACTCCCGAGGGCCGGCCAGCCGCAAGGAGCGGCGGCGCACGCAGGGAGGACGGCGAGAGGGCTCTCGTCCTTGTCGCTGTAGTCCTCCACTACGAGCCGCAGCGCTAGCGCCGGAGCTGGCCCGGGCCGCGCTCCTCTCGGCGCTCGCTCGGCGTCCCCGGGCGCCTTCTCCTGCGTGGCGCGGAGCGGGGCGGGCAGGTTAGCAAGCCGGCGGGCGGGGTCGGCGGCCTTGGAAGGAAAACTGCGCTGGGGCCCGCTAACGCCGCCGCTGAGTCAGCACGAGGCACGCCCCCCGCGTCGTGCCGCGCGGACCGGCGCCAGCAGCAGCCTCACCGAGCGAGCAAGCCGGCCGCCCGCGGGCTGGGTCCCCGGGGACTACAACTCCCAGCATGCAACGCGCGCGCAAGGGGCGCTTCCAGGCGGCGGGCCGCGCACGTGCTCCCTGGAGCTCGCAGGGGGTGGGGTGGGGGCGTGGTCGGCGGGGCTGTGGTGCATGTCGGGAGAGCGCATCCGGCCGTCCGCGGCGCAGGTTACTGAGGTCCTCTCGGTTGTTTAATGACCGGCCTCGTTGGGCCCTGCCTGAGCAGCGGCCAGAAGGACGCTCGACGTCTTCCAGAAAGGACTGGTCAGGTGGTGGACGGCTTAGAGTACTGAGCTCCCGAGATCGGAGAGTGGATGTGGTTTAAACCACGTGTTGAGTCAGTTGTTCAGTTCCGTGACCTGGGTTGTCCAGAGTCCAGAAGCTTGAGGATCTGTTGAGGGCTGGCAACTTTTTAAAATTCACTTTATTTTGTCGGGCGGTGGTGGCGCACGCCTTTAATCCCAGCACTAGGGAGGCAGAGGCAGGCGGATCTCTGTGAGTTCGAGACCAGGCTGGTCTACAGAGCTAGTTCCAGGACAGGAACCAAAAGCTACAGAGAAACCCTGTCTCGAAAAACAAAACAAAAAACAAACAAACAAAAAAAAAAATAAAATTCAGTTTATTTTGACTTACTGGTTATGCTTTTGACTCAGGATCACACTCTAGCCCAGGCTGGTCACTCGGTTTGGTTTTTTGTTTGTTTGTTTTTTAACTTTTAACCTGGGCTAGCCTAAACTCTAGCAATTCACCACCCTCAAAGTCCTAAATCCCTGGAATTAAAGGCATGAGTCACCATGCTTAGGTGTTTCTAATCTTGCCTTCAAAAAGGAAAGCATTTCGAGCAATGGTGGCTCACACCTTTAATCCTAGCACTCGGGAGGCAGAGAGATCTCTGAGTTCAAATCCAACCTGGCCTGCAGATTAAATTCCAGGACAGCCAAGATTATACCGAGAAAACAAAAACAAACTGGGTGGTGGTGGCGCACGCATTTAATCCCAGTACTCGGGAGGCAGAGGCAGGCGGATCTCTGTGAGTTCGAGGCCTGCCTGGTCTACAAGAGCTAGTTCCAGGACAGGCTCCAAAGCTACAGAGGAAACCGTGTCTTAGAAAAAAAAAAAAAAAAGGAAACAGAAAGTATTCCTAAGAAGTCTAGTGCTTAGGTTCTGTGCTTGTCTCAAAATGTTACTTTTTTTATTTGACCCCAAGTTACTGTTACTTTGTGGGAGCAACTCCAGCTGCTTGGATCTGAATCCGAAGCCTGATCCTCCATTATTGTTGGCTTCAGGTGTGTTACTAAGTCCATCTCAGTTTGGTTTGACTTTATTTAGAGACAGTTGGTCACTATGTAGCTCTGGTTAGCCTGAAGCTTGCTGCCTTCTCACCTGAGATGAATCTCTTGCCTCTAGCTCCAGAGTGCTGGGGTTCCAAGAAGCCACTAGGTCTGGCTATTGTAAGGATTGTTAGTACATGTGTTAGACATAGCTTCTGTGGCACTGTTCCTGGGGACACAGGAGCAAACATTCCTCACCTCAGATGGGATACAGGGAAAAGTCTAGCTTGGGGAACCGGTGACTTTTACTTTTAGTTTACTTACAGGAATAGATGACTTAAAGACACATTGAAACCTTTGAGTTGTTCTCCTGAGCTTAGAGTTTACAGGATGGAAACTCCCCTTTAATACCTTGTGTCTGTATTGAAAGATGTTAATCCCAGAGGAAGCAACACAGTGATGTCAACATGTAGTTTTGTTTTTTAAAGACAGTGTCTCACTATGTAACTCTGGCTGTCCTGGAACTCACTCTGTAGACCAGGCTGTCCTCGAACTCACAGAGATCTGCCTACCTCTGCCTCCCGAGTGCTGAAATCAAAGGTGTGCATCACTAAATCTAGCTCAACATTTAGAGTTAATCTCATTATTCAGTGACCTGAATATAGGCTGGATGAAGTCAGAGACTGCCATGAAGGACAGGCAGATCTGCCTTGTACTGCAAGCCAGTGATCCAAGCTGCTTGGGAAGCTAAGGCAGGAGGATCTCAAATTCAAGGCCAGCCAGGACAAAATAGCTATACCCTATCTTAAAAAGGAAATAAAGAAGTCTGCAGATACAGCTCAGTGACAGTGTGCTTGCCTCAGATCCACCACCCTAAGGTCAATCCCTAGCACAGGGGTTCTTAAAATTCTTTAAATTTTTTTAAAATTATTTTCTTTTATTTATTGATTTATTGATTTATTATGTATACAATATTCTGTGTGTATGTCTGCAGGCCAGAAGAGGGCACCAGACCTCATTACAGATGGTTGTGAGCCACCATGTGGTTGCTGGGAATTGAACTCAGGACCTCTGGAAGAGCAGGCAATGCTCTTAACCTCTGAGCCATCCCCTCCAGCCCAGCACAGTGGTTCTTAACCTGTGGATCATGACCCCTTTGGGAAGGGGGGTTGGATGACCATTTCAAAGGAGTCCCCTAAGACCTTTGGAAAACACAGTTATTTACATTACAATTCATAACAGTAGCAAAATTAGACTTGGGAAGTTAGCAATAAAAATAACTTTGGGGTCACCACAACATGAGGAAGGTAGAGAACCACTGCCCTAGTACCGTGGAAAAGCTTATAAAACTTGGGAGTGGAGTAAGGAGGGGAATGGAAGAAGAAGAATAAAATTGATGTAACCGTTTAACAGCTGCATTTATTTATTGAAGTCACCAAAATTCTTTCCCGGGGGAGTCTTAAGCAGAGTCTACCCCATCTTCTTAAGAGTCTAAGGACAAGCCCACCTAGATCCCACCAGAGTTCGCTCTGGGAACCAGTGAGTTTATTGGGCTTACTTACAGAGCATGAGTGAAGGATAACTTACTAGAATGCGGGTGTTCCTCTCCCCTAAAAAAGACTGCACTGAAAGTCTTTACCTATCCAGGATGATGGCTTCTCTGTAGCCAGAAAGATGGACTGCCGCCCCTAGGTCAGGTGCAGTTCTTTTGTTGTTGTTGTTGTTTTTGTTTTTGTTTTTTCGAGACAGGGTTTCTCTGTGGCTTTGGAGCCTGTCCTGGAACTAGCTCTGTAGACCAGGCTGGTCTCGAACTCACAGAGATCCACCTGCCTCTGCCTCCCGAGGTGCAGTTCTAACAGAGGTGCTTGCAACAGTTGGTAAGGACTGGCTGGATATGTGAGTCTCCAGGCCTTACCTGCTATGACCTTTTGCAAGGACACCACGGTTTGCGCTAAGAGGATATTCCTATACAACAGCTGACTGGTTTGAGATACAGCATTTCTTTTATAGTCTTGAACTGTTTGAAATGTCAGGCCTCCCTGAGGCTGGCAAGGTGGAGAAACAATTAGAAATTCATAGTACAGGTGGGGGTAGATGGTGGTGGGTGGCTCACACCTTTAATTCTAGCACGTGGGAGGTAGAGGCAGCATGGTCTAAGATCCAGGACAGTCAAGGCAATACAGAGTTTATCTCAAAAAATCAAAAAAAGAAGAAAAAAAGGTCATATTACTCTTCCAGAAGGCCTGAATTTGATTCCCGGCACCCATGTCAGGTGACTTATAACCCCTTGTGACTTCAACTTCAGGGAGATTCAAAACCAATGACCACTGCTTGTGTCCACACATATGGCACCCCTCCCCCCACGAATTAATTTTTTTTATGTCTTAAAATGCCAGGCTTGGCTTTGCTTCCTGTCTATTTCAGTGTGACCTGAGTCTAGCACTGTGCCAGCCCCTTATTCCAGTTCAAATGTGTCGTTAAGTGAATTTTTGCTTTAGCTGTAAAACAACTTACCTAGTGCTAAGCCTGGTGTGAGTGACTGCAGAGCGGATTTCACTGCCTCATTCTTTTTGTTGTTGGTTTGTTGGTTGGTTGGTTTTTCAAGACAGGGTTTCTCAGTAGCTGTGGAGCCTGTCCTGAAACTTGCTTTGTAGACCAGGCTGGCCTGGAACTCACAGAGATCTGCCTGTCTGCCTCCCAAGTGCTGGGGTTAAAGGCATGTGCCACCACCACCTGGCCACTACCTATTTTTAAAAATTCAGTCTATTGTGACTACATTTGCTCTTTCACTTACAAACTCGTTTTTGTGGGAACTTTAGTAAGCATTATACAGTACTTGTTTATAGCTTATCTACAATTAAATTTATTTAGTAACATTGGTCCTTTTTGATAGTTCAAGTGGAACTGCAAAATTCCCTTCCAGATTGGTAAACTCATTATTTCAGAGTAACTAAGGACGTGTTGGAAGGACTCCAACTAGAGAGGATCCTATTTGTCTCTAAAGGACTAGAGGTGATAGGATGGATACACACTATGTGTATATAAAATGTAGGTGTGTAGAGGGGATTTATTCGAGTGGCTTCTAGGCTGTGGTCCAGGTAGTCCAATGATGGCTGTCTCCTTTAGAGAAGGCCAAGAATTCAGTAGGTGGATGTCTCAGCAGTCCTGACCTGGTGCTGAAATCCCTGGGAATTCCCAGAGAGCTGCTGGTTTTCCATCCATACAGGAATCCCAAAGAGGTAGGTTCTAATACTATAGAAGGAATGTTTTTTAAGATTTATTTATTATGTGTACAGCATTCCTTCCATGTGTACCCGTGTGCCAGAAGGGGATGCCAGGTCTCATTACAGATGGTTGTGAGCCACCCACCATGTGGTTGCTGGGAATTGAACTCAGGACCTCTGGAAGAGCAGTCAGTGCTCTTAACCACTGAGCCATCTCTCCAGCCCTATAGAAGGAATGTTTAGCAACAAGATAAATTAACTTACTAGCAATAGTGAGGGCAAGCAGGCAAAAAAGCGAAAACTTCCTTTTTCCAACTGCTTTTATGAGGGCTGCCATCAAAGGTGTGGCTCAGACTTTGTGTAGGTCTTCCCAACCTCAGAAGATCCAATCAGGAAAATCCCCCCAGGCTGCTTGGGTTTCAATTGATTCTAGATTAGTTGACAGCCAAGATTAGCCACCACACCCAGTCAATGGCCACTTTTCTTATACATTTCTTTCAACGGCTCTTTTGTTTTGTTTTGTTTTTCGAGACAGGGCTCTTTTGTTTTGTTTTGTTTTGTTTTTCGAGACAGGGTTTCCCTGTAGTTTTAGAGCCTGTCCTGGAACTAGCTCTTGTAGACCAGGCTGGCCTCGAACTCACAGAAATCCGCCTGCTTCTGCCTCCAGAGTGCTGGGATTAAAGGCGTGCGCCACCACTGCCTGGCTTCAATGGCTCTTTTAACTATTTCTTTCACCCATGAATTTCTCTTGCTCATTATTTCCAGCACCATGATTTTAGGCGTATCTTTTTGTCTGTTCCACTGTTTTTTTTTTTTTCAGTCACATGCCTCATTTTGCTTTCTTACGGTTGTCCTTGAGGTTATTCTGTAGTCATTTGATTTTCTTTTGTGTATTTGTGTCCCTCAGTAGTTATCCATTTTAACACTTGGTAGTCTGATTTCCTACAGTTAGTTCTGGACTTTTGGGTTGATTTTTTTTATTTTATTTTGTTTTGTTTTGTGAGAGAACATCTCATTTTGTACAGAGACTCAGAAGGACCACACCACAGACTGGAGGCAAGATTAACAGCTGCCGTGGTGTTAGTTCTGAGATTATCTCTTGGTCTCTCTACACCAGGAGATGCTGGCATGGGGCCCACTTGTCATGGGAGGACTGCAGAGCTGGCTCTGAGAGCTGTGCTGTCGGCTCTGGAAAGGAGAGCTCATCTTAACCAGAGTGTGGCCTGGGTGGCCAGGGAAGTGGAAGCGAGGGTGTCTGCTGGGGCTGAGGTGGTGTTGGGTCTTAGTTTGGTCAACCACGAGAACCCTCAGAGACAAGGGTTCTCTTCTAGTTTCGGGGGACCTAGTAATCCCCAAGAAATGTGGCAATGTTTTCTTCCCTGATCCAGCCTCCGAGTATTTGTGCTGCCCTCAGCTGGCTAAAAGGCAGAAAACACCTCCTTGAGGAGCAGAGAGAGGCCTTACAGGCTACCCTCATAGTAGTCTGACTTAAAAGAACATGAGAAAAACTCGATTTTGCTTGGCGGGAGGGAGGAAATGTACCAAGATTTCATGTTAAGTTTGAATATGGCTGGATTCTAAGATTGATTGTCGTGTTGGAAGTTAAGAAAATGGACTGAAAACAAGGACAGCAGTCGTTTTGAGACATAGGTAATCCAGATGAGGGCACGCAAGGGCTATGTGTGCAGTGTTCTGCAGCAGACTCTATAGGTGTTTGCCACACAGAACACACCTGAGCTTGACTAGCCCTACCCTCTTTCACCTTTATATGCATGCTTTCCTCCTCCTCCTCCTCCTCCTCCTCCTCCTCCTCCTCCTCCTCCTCCTCCTCCTCCTCCTCCTCCTCCTCCTCCTCTTCCTCCTCCTCCTCCTCTTCCTCCTCCTCCTCCTCCTTCTCCTTTTTTGATGTTGCCTCCCCCACTTTTTTTTTAAAAAAAAAAGATTTTATTAAGTATACAGTGTTCTGCCAGAAGAGGGCACCAGATCCTATTATATAGATGGTTGTGAACCATCATGTGGTGGCTGGGGATTGAACTCAGGACCTCTAGAAGAGCAGTCAGTGCTCTTAACCGCTGAGCCATCTCTCTAATAAGCTACTTTCAGGGCTGTGATTTGTGGTTTAGCTGTGTTGGATTGTTCAGATCTTGCTGTTGTAGGATGGTTCAGCTCTGTTGATGCCATATTGCCCTTTCTGCTATTGTGTTCTCCTGGTGTTTAGGCATCTGGATTTGGGGTGATTATAGATGTAGGTGCTGATTCCTGCATTTGCCTTTGTTACATGGGTGTTTTGTTCTTTCTCTCTGGTCTTCTGGCCTCTGGTAAAGCCAAAGTCTTCTTCCAGAGTTGTAGATCAGGATATGGAGCCAAAAGGAGAGGGTACAGTCTGGGGTTCCTAGATGGTCCGACCTCTGGGGTCTCTATGACCAATCTGGCCTCCAGTCTGGCTGCTGGGGTTGGCGTCCCTAGTTCAAGCTTTTGCTTTGGTAAAGCTAAAGTCTGCTTCTGAATTTGTAGGCCTGGATTTGGAGCCCAAGAGAGAAGGTGCAGCCTGTGGTTCCTAGATCCTGCCTGGTTTCTGGTAAAGCCAGAAACTTCCCCCAAAGTATTATTAGGTCAGGATACGGAGCCAAGGGGTTGGGGTGCAGTTTGTGGTTGTTGGACAGAACTTAAAGGTCTAGCAGGCAGTGGGCATGTCTTCTCTGGGGTTCTAGGACCAGTTTGGCCTGTAATAAAGCTGCTGGGACCCAGATTTTACAGTTTTTTAATCATACCCAATATGCTTACAAATCTTGCATTAAGGTTTATACCTTAGCAAAAGTTTTAAAGACTTGAACCAACCCCAGAAGAGTATGAGATGAACAGCAATAGCCTCCTTTGTGAATATTTTGTCCCTTTTTTTGTTTTGCTCCTTTTTCTGTCACATAGGCAGGTGGCTCGCCTAATATGGGACAGAAATTTTGGAGGAAATCCTTAAACAAGCATGCTTGGGTCTAGAGGAGGAGGAGTCACATCCCAACTCCAGAGCCAGCTTTTAGTTGAAAGGGGACAGCAGAGAAGAGCAGTGTAATGCCACCTGTGGTGGTTTTAAAGGAAATTGCCCCAAAGGAATGGCACTATCAGGAGGTGTGGCTTTGTTGGAGTGGGTGTGACCTTGTTGGAGAAAGCTTGTCACTTTGGAGGTGGGCTTTGAGGTCTCATATATGCTCAAGCCACACCCAGTGTCTCAGTTCACTTACTGTTGCCTGCTAGGTATAAAACCCTCAGCTGTCTCTCCAGCATCATGCCTTCCCGCATGCCATCATGTCCCACCATGTCCCATCATGCCTTCCCACATGCCATCATGTCCCACCATGTCCCATCATGCCTTCCCGCATGCCATCATGTCCCACCATGAAAATGGACCGTACATCTAAGACTATAAGCTGCCCCTCAATTAAAGGTTTTCCTTTATATGAGTTGCCATGGTCATGGTGTCTCTTCACAGCAATAGAAACCCTAAATAAGGCACCACTCACACTTAAAAGACATCTGAATCATCGCATAACCGAATCGCAGTAAGCTGAGAATAAAGATGGCTTAGAGATGAGAGTCACGGGCTTAGCCTTGCCAAACTCAGCCCCTGGGATCAAGGTAAGGACAGAAAGTGACCTCCATTTGGTTGGGTGGGTGAGTGGGGTCTCATCCACAGGTAAGGGTTGGAGAATAGAGTCACAAAAGTCTTGGGACCTGTGCGTTACAGGCAGCTCCAATGGGAATGTGGGAGAAGAGGGCAAAAAGGGGAGCAGTAGCCCAACTTGGCCTAAAGAACATGCAGAATTATACCGCCAAGGGTGGGGGGATATGGTCAGGTCAAGAGGGCCACCTAGAGCCTTCAAGGCCATCTCTGGGGGTGCCTCTGCATCCAAGAATAGCAGGGGGTGCCAGACCCTCAGCAGTCACTTCATCAGACTCAGAGAAATGTTTACACCAGGCAAAGGGGAAACTTCCTAATTGCTGCTGGTGGATGGGGTGCAGAGTGATCCCTGAGCCAGAAAGCAAGCCTTCTGAGAGTGGACTGGAGATAAGGGAAAGGGTCCCAGTGTGAGGCCCCAAGGGGAAACACAGGCATCAGGAGAACCTATCCAAATCATGGAACCAATATAAGTGTTACAGCTCTGAAGAGAAAGGTATCCTGGCAGTTGTGAGCCTAGGAACACCCCAAAGTTATACTGCACAACAAACCTCACACAAGAGATTTATTGGGAGCCAAGTAGGAAGGTAGCTGCCTCAGCTTGGGTGAGAAACAACAGAGAACTGACAGGGCTTGTATAGTTTCTGGAGGAGGAGAGCCGATTTTTCCAGGGTGGAGATTTCAAGTCCTGAGATTGGGGGGACTTTTACTTTGTTCGGTGGGGGATGGGTCTAGCCATTAGGGCAATTAGAGTGTTCTGTGGGTGGTACCGGGTGGTTGGATGTCCTAATGGGAGGGGCCTGGCCTTGATGGGATTACAATATGTACCAAAGGAAATATTTGTTTGTACCCTTCACATAATGTTCGTTATAGAATATTGAATGGGGAATATTTGATGTGAATTTGATGACTAGAGTAACCATACTTCTTCTCATTGTCATTAAAATCACTGACAAAATTACAAACCATCATTCACTCTAATCAGAGACCAAATGTAATTGATGGAGTCAAGTGGAGGAGAAGGTGAATCTTCATATACAAGTCACAGACTCCATGATTTCCGTTCCATCACAGGGTTGATAATGCTATGCACAGACACCAAGCCTGTTTAGTGAATGTACTTATGTTTAACTATGCATCAAGGAAGGTGGGTTAAGCATATCTTCATTTGAATTTCATCCAAAGGTAAATTTGAATGTAGGTGTTTTGGGACACAAACTCCTTGATGAACACACATGAACTCATGAGGGAAATTCATACTCCACTTGTGATGTCCTCTCTCAACATAACTTTAGGACAGCTGGGCTTTGTAGTGTTGGACTCTAGCGTCCAAACACCGAGGAGGAGTCGCCCCAGAGACCACCTCACACACCACAGCCGATGCAAAAGCATGAGGATTTTATTAATTCTGTCATGGTAGGGTCCCCCAGCATTCGGGAAGCTGAGAGACCTCGAATAGCTGGTACAGTCTACTTTTAAAGGGGCCACAGAAGCAAGGGAGGTTGTTCTTTGACTATTCTGATTGGCTTATTCAAAAGGGCTATTACCAATAATTGACTGGAGAGCTGTTGCCAGATCAGATGAGGTAAGAGGTCATTTTGACCCCATTTCCCAGGGGACCGAACCAAAACATACGTATATGGGTAATTGTTCGGGAACTGAGTACGTGCGAGTGTAGCTGTTAGGTCCTTGGTTCCCAGGGGAGGAGAGGAAGCACTATGGCACAGAGGCTGAGAGGATTCAGAATTGTCAAAAATGGCTTCAGGATTGTCTTTTTTTTTTTTTTTTTGGTTTTTCGAGACAGGGTTTCTCTGTGGCTTTGGAGCCTGTCCTGGAACTAGCTCTGTAGACCAGGCTGGTCTTGAACTCACAGAGATCCGCCTGCCTCTGCCTCCCGAGTGCTGGGATTAAAGGCGTGCGCCACCATCGCCCGGCTAGGATTGTCTTAAAGTCTTACAGTAGCTGAAGTTCTCACCTACTAAACACCGAGGACACCTTGAGCAAACACTGAGAAGGAATGAGAGAAACACCACCAACTCCAGAAGGAGACAGATAGAGACAAAGATGCTTTACAGGCACATCAAAACTATTTGGCCCATCCTATAACTTGAATTGCCAACACATATTATCTAAACTGTGACAAGATTGCATAGCGAAAGTAATCTCTCAAATGTTGATTTATTGAAACATTTACTGAACACCTGTTGTTTTTAGGGCATGATTCACAAATGTTCATGAGCTTATCAGTTGTTGGTTGTCCTGTACAAGTTAGTTGTTGGTTGTCCATCAACAAGTTAGTTTTAGTTTGGTTTTTTTTATAGCTAGTGAGAAAGGTTTTGTCCAATGCATTATGTAAGCTTGAAAAGAATGTAAAATGGATAAAATCCAATTTCGATTACCTTTAGGGTATCTTTTCGGCAAAATTGATCTAGTCTAAAATTTACATCCAACTTGATTCTAATACAATATATTACAAACAGAACAAAGACAAATTTTAAGTATTTGGTTTTCAGTTTTAAAAGCATTTACTAAAGCGAATGGAGAACGGAGTTTAATAGCATATTTAATGTCCATAAATTTCATGCTAAGATTACAGCTCCTGACTTTGAGGTTGTCTCAAATCATTCCCAGTTTTGGTGTTCCACGTGTGTTAGTTGAGTATCTGGCATGCTTTATTCTCATGGTATATTCTTAGGCAGATGGACAGATGGAGGGGTGGCTGGGGAGGTGAGTGGGCAGAT